>JZKD02S1672951.1:650018-690139 GCA_000966675.3 Picea glauca | reverse complement strand
CAATTCTGATTTGATCTCTCCCGTATTCTAACTTGGTTGCATTTGTTACAACCAATCCTAGTTTATAGGATCTAGAATCCTATTCACAGGTGAGTTGTTGTCACCGTTTCCAACAGAAATATCCTTAGAATACGTTCTTCCCAAGTTTGAAAAAGATCGTTACACCCATAAATACGTCTTTAAGTTTTGCATTAATGTTTATTCTTTGACAAATAAACCTCTTTAAGGTTTGCATGTTTATTCTTTGACAAAAGAATTTGTTTTGAGCTCCGAAGGAACGAGTGACTATCTCTAAAAGGTTTGCCAGTTGCAAATGATTTCAATGTCTCTAAAGTGGAGAATTATTTAAACTCGAGAATTATTTTGTAAAGCATATCTAAAAATTACCCAATTGACATGTGAATGTACATATTAATTTCAATTCAAATAATTGACATGTGGATGTATATACTAAATTAATTCAAATACTTGACATGTGCATGTACATGTTAAATTAGTTTAGATTTTAATTTTAATTCAAATAATTGTGTTAATTCTATGTTTCTTCCAAACACGAAGAACGCACATATTAAATTAATTCAGATATTAATTTCAAATTTAACCGAAATAATTATGTTAATGGTATGTTTCTTCCAAACACGAAGAAACCTTGAACGCATGGGAAGAATATCTTTCCGAAATAACTCTCGTAAGTATCTATGCAACGCGTATTAATATTAGTTGAAAATTTAACTTTCAAATGGAATGATTAAAATTTGGTTATTTCAATATTTTAAATGCTTGTGAATGTATTAATGTTTGATAAAATTAATGAATTCCGCAGCTATGCTCCACTACATCATACATAGTTAAAATATAATTTCTTCATCACATGTACCACTCGAAGTTTCCAATCATTTTTAGGAGCTTTATCACCATCATTAGATCAGGTGTATTGCGTAGACACACGTGCTAACGTATTTTATATATGCTTACTTTACCATGGATTTGAAAAATGTTCCGAGTTAAATACTTATTTTTATATGTTTTATATAGTTTTTCTCTCATCATAATATTAATTATGGAACAAATAGAGTAGTAAATAAAATAAGATATCATTAAAATATCTCTTCTTATGTTGTCATGCGATAGATTAGTTTGACTTGTTAGATGTTTTAAACTTTATGCAAATATACTAATAAATAAATAGGATATCATTAAAATATCTCTTCTTTTATTTATTGTGAGTAGATTAGTTTGACTCTACTTAGGAGATTAGGAAGGTTTGTGGAGATTAGGAAGGTTTGTGGGGTCAGAACATAGAAAGAGTTCTCTAATGGTTTGTTGGGTTTCGGAAGGGTTTTGGAAGGAAAGAAAGTTGACAGTTATGTGGGTGGGAGGTCTATTGCACGACCTATGCTTTTGGATCAGCCGAGTGACTTGGGGAGGGGGATACTACCTGTTCATGATGGTATTCTTTTTCCTTGGGTGAGGGGTGTCTTACCTTGGGGAGGTTATTTTCTAAAGGCTTGGAAGTTAGGGATGTTTTGAGGAGTGAACCACATGCTGAGAATTTTTTCGGGGGGGGTAAACTAGGTAATCCTCTAGAGGCCTCGGAGTTTAAGGTTGGGCCTCTAGGTTTTGAAGGAAGCTCGTAACACACTTTTTCTCCAGGGAGATTTCCTGTAGCATTTTCTAATGCATGCTTGGAGGAGAGGGATAAGCCATCTTCTTTGCTTACACAGGAAGTGATTTCATCTGGGGATGATGTGGATTTTGCTGGGTTCAAGAGTGTTATAGGGCGGAATGATCTGGTTTCATTTTGTGAGATTGATGAGTCTATAGTTAATTTTATCCCTACTTATAGGGATATTCTTACCAGGTCTCCTCTGTCGATATTTGCTGGAGGGGAACCTCTATCCAAGACTTTAGAGAAGAAGAGTAAGAACGAGAAATCGAGGGGAATGTTTTCTCTTAGCTCGACAGGAGAGGCTTGACTGTTGAAAGGGGTTTCTCATGGTGGTTTGGAGAAATATCTTCCCCCCGTAAAGACTAGAAGTGCGAGGAAGCTAGGGAAAGAGAAGGTGATTTGTGCTTCTACTTGTTCTACAATGGTTGATGGTTCGAGGGTTTCTTAGAGCTCAAAAAGACCAGGCAAGAGTAAAAAATGATTTTTTCTACCCTTAATGTTAGGGGAGTGGGGAGAAGCTCCAATTTCTTAGCCCTAAAAAGGTTTTTAGAGTTAACTAAACTAGATGTTTTACTTGTTCAAGAAACAATGGTCTGTGTAGAAAAAGCTAGATAAAGTTTTGTGAAGTTACTTCCAAATTGGTATTTTTGTGGGGTGGATTCTTCAGGACTCTCTGGTGGGATGTTAGCTGCTTGGAATCCAAGAAGCTGAATTTTTTTCTTACTTGACCCCTGCAAGGATTCTGCTGGAGGATTTGTTAAACATCTAGATAGAAGAATGAAGTTGATTAACTTTTATGGACCTTATTAAGACATAGAGGATTTTTGGGAGGCCATTAAAAGGGATGGGATACTAAATGAACAAAATTTGGTACTCGGGGGTGATCTACGCTTCATTACTTCAATCAGAGAAGTGTGGTGAGCCCATGCTAGAGCAGATCCCTTACATCCTTAGTTTAGCGAGTTGATACAAGATGAGGGGTTGGTGGATGTTGAGCCATTAAAACTTCTCCTTACTTGGATAAATGGAAGAGGAGGACATGATTACATTGCCAAGAGATTGGATCGATTCTTGATATATGAGGATCTTTTGATTTCAGGGTTTAGGTACAGAACTTTGGTGTGTAATTTAAATATCTCTGATCATATGCATGTGATTCTCCATCTAGAACAAGGTAAAGGAAAGGTTTGTTACCCTTTTAAATTTAATTCTATTTGGCTGGAGGAACCAAAGTTTGTTAATTTTTTTAGATCCAACTAGGTTGCACTGTTGGGAATAGAGATATTAAATCCTATGGAAACAATGGATAAAAATCTAAAGATACTTAAGTCTCTGGTGATAAACTAAGGAAAAAAGAAAAAGTTTGAAGCAAAGCAAGAGCTGGTAAAGCTTGAATATGAGATGGATACACTTTACTCAAATCATCCTAGAGGATTCGAGAAGGAGTAAGATAAAGTGTTTATTTAAGAAAAAGAACAGAGGGAATTGATTCTAATGAGACAGGAGGAGGAAACTTGGAGGCAAAAGAGTAGGCTAAACTGGTTGGCTTCAAGTTATAGGAACACAAAGTTCTTTCATGCTTATGCAAACTCCAGGAAACAGATCAATACTATTTGGGAGATTACTAAGGATGATGGAACAATGATTACTAGTAATCAAGGTCTACAAAAGGAAGCAGTTGACTTCTTCGAGAATATTTTCATGGCTCATCCTAATCTTGCCATTTTTTATCAACTAGTAGTTTTAAGGAATTACCCAAGGATGTTTACAAAGGAATACAGTCTAAGATTGAATGATCCTGTTACTTCAACAAAAATTCTATGAACTCTTAAAGGCTTTAAAGCTTCAAAACTTCTTGGGACGGATGGTTGGACTATGGAATTTTTTCTAGCTTTCTTTGACATTTTGGGAGATGATATTTTGGAGATGGTTGAAGAGTCAAGGAGGAAAGGAAGGGTGACTGGAGCTTTGAATTCTACTTTTCTTGTTATTATACCTAAGAGTGATAATCCAAGATATTTTGGATATTATAGACCTATATCTTTATGTAATTTGGTGTATAAGATCATTACTAAAATTATTTCTACTAGAATAAAATTTGCTTTGTCTTTTGGTATGTCAAAGGAAGAATTTGGATTTCTTGAGGGCAGGAAAATTATTGATGCTATTGTTATTGTATAGGAATCTTTACATACCATCAAGGTAAAAAATATCAAAGAACTTGTTCTTAAACTAGATTTGATAAAGGCTTATCATAGAGTGGACTGAGGTTTCTTAAGGTTAGTGTTGTTACAAGTGGGAATGTGTTTAGAAGCTATTGACCGGATCATCGGGTGTGTGACTTCTGCAAACTATGTTGTGTTGATTAATGGTAATCCTACCAAATTCTTTAAAAGTACAAGGGGATTAAGGCAAGGGTGCCCTGTATCTCCCTTCTTGTTTCTACTTGTTGTAGAAGGGCTAAGCAAATCCATAAAGGAGCAGGTAAGAGAAAAGAAAATAGAAGGAATCCCTTTGGAAAGAGGGATAAGCATTACACATTTCATGTTTGTGGATGATGTTATTCTGTTTGGAAATGGAAGGGAAGTCTTTAAGGAGATTCTAGAACTTTTTTGTAAAGCAACATGAATGGAATTCAACCCTCAGAAGTCCTTGTTTCTAGAAGCTAGTTGGTAAGTAGAGGACTTAGCATTGTTGAAAGTGATTTTTCCTTTTGAATTAAAACCAATAGATGTTGGATTTAAGTATCTTGGTTGTTTTTTAAAACCTAACTGTTATAATAGGGATGACTGGAACTAGCTGGTAAAAAAATTTGAAAAAAGGATTTCTAATTGGAGCCTTAGATGGTTAAGCTTAGGAGGAAGAGTCACGCTTTTCAAAGATTTTCTAGAAATTATTATTGTGTATTGGATTTATTTGGATAAAATACCAAAAAGTATACTAAATATCATCAGAAGGAGGAGTTCAACTTCCTGTGGACTCGGAAAAAGTTAAAAGAAGGGATACATTTGATAAGTTGGAAAAAAATTGCAAAACCTAAAAAGGTTGGTGGGTGTGGTATTTAAATATCTTTTCCTTTGGAAAAGCCTTACCAAATAAAAGTTTATGGAGGTGTCTTATGGCTCCTGGTCTTTGGCATGAGGTGATACTTAAAAAATATATTAGGAAGATAACTGTGGTTGAGTGCTTTAGGGAAGGAAGAAAAAAATGGAATGGTATTTCTAATATTTGGAGAGAACTCATCTCTTCTTTAACCATTATAACTAATTGGTTGGTTTGGAAACTTGGAAATGGGGGGGATATCAAAATTGGAGCTGATCTAATGGTTGTGTCTCACACTTATTTTAAACTATCAAGGAATATTATCCTTGCACTGAAGGAACAAGTAATGGAATTCCTTGCTCAAGCTGGCACTGTTGAGTTGGACGACACAAGACATACAAGATGGAAAAAGGTTGAGGCTTTAGGTTTGGAAGGAGAACAAAAAATGGGATAGATTAACTATGTTAAGGGCTTAGTTGGTTTGGCATTTGAGTTAAACAATGAAAAATATATCTTAATGTGGTTCTAGAACACTAAAGGAGGCCAGCAAAATGAAAAACAATCCTATGAAGTCTAATTGGTGGAGGATGTGGTGGAAGAAATCATTTTTTGGTATACTGACCTCTGGATTTCGCAGTTACCTTTAAAATTCAAACTCTTTATTTGGCTAATTCTTGAACAAAAAATTCTTACTTTGGAGAATTTGGTTAAAAGGGGTTTTATTGGGCCTAGTAGATGTGTCTTATGTGGGAAAACTGAGGAAAATGTGAGTCATATTTTTTTGGAATGTAGCTTTACCAAAGATATTTGGACTTCAATTCAAAAGGAATTAAAACTTGAGAGTGATTGGGAAGGAGGGCAGATTGTAGACTGCTTTCAAATATGGATAAGGAAGAGGGAAAATTGGAAAGAAATCCCATGTTTTATTTGTTGGGAGGTTTGGAAACATAGGAATCTGGTTATTTTTGAAGATCGACTTCCAAATAGGATTAGAGTTTGTAATATTATTTTACAGGACTTGGGTGAAACAAAAGTATCATAATATACTATGGCAAGTAGGATTGATAGGCCTCATATACTTGACTGGGATATGGCTATGGGATTCTTTGATGGTGCTTGACAAGATAGGGGTGATAAATGTGGGGCTGGAGCTGTGTTAAAATGCCCAGTGTTGGGCACTTTCAGACTTAAGATGAATTGTGGTTGTGGTACTAATACCAGGGGTGGTCTCCTAACTTTGTGGTGTATCTTATTTTTTTCTTTCTATAAAAAGGTAACAAGTTTGCAGCTGGTAGGTGACTCAAAGATTATCATAGATAGGTTTACTAATGAAAATAACCTACAGGTGGTCTCTCTTCATCGTTGGATGACAAAAAATTGAGTGTTGAGAGATAGATTTCTACAACTAAAAGTTCAACACATTTATAGAGCATATAACAAGGAATATGATCATCTTTCAAAAGCATAACTACTTCTATATGAGGATGGAATACACTATGCAGGAGATACTAAAGGACATAACTTTTTTTTTCAACGATTAGATATCAGCTAAACTTGCATTGATGCAAGGGTGAAGAAACAAGACTTTTTGTTTTTTGAACTAGATATGTAATTTTTGAGGTTATATACTACAGACTATACACCTAAAAGTTTTTAGCTTTAATGGTGTTAATTATTGTGAACAGAACTATATGCACTATAGTACAAATGTATCTGATAATTTTGATCCAGTTTGACAATTATCATATCAAAATATTTATATTTTCTATGAAAAAAAATTAATTTTACTGGCTAAATGCTTTAAAGTTTATGCAGGGTTGTTTAATTACTGTGAATTTCATTTTGATTCTCAATCTAACTACCTTTATTACATGCTTTAATAAACATTTTTCTTAAACCAAAAACTTATAATAACATACAAAGAAATGCCCATAATTTTCTTCAAAATTTTTAATTTAGAGATTGGGGTTATAAATAAGAAATAGTTTTTCCAAATAGTTTCCATTTAGTCACCGTTTACTTCATACGTTGTACCTTAAATGGTTTCCTACTTGTTTCAAGGTTACCAACATGTTTAAACTTAACTTAATTATCGATATGTAAACTATTAAAATATATATATATATATATATATATATATATATATATATATATATATATTTTTGTTTTTTAATTTTTATTTATTACAACTCATTATAATAAACTTATATATATATATATATATATATATATATATATATATATATATATATATATATATATATATTTCCTTTCCATTATTATGTAATTTGAATATAAAGTGTTTTGATGGAATATAAATATATTTTAGTTACTGGTATTTAATATTGTAAGTACAAGACGAGGGAGAAGAATGGTAGGAGGAGAAGGTTATAGTTTTCTAGTGTTTGGAGTGAGAGATTTGGATTACAATATTAGGAGTTTGGGGAGGTACAAGGGAGGAGTAGTAGTTTCAGAAGAAGGTCAATAATGGAAGGGAAAAAAAAGAGGTACCCGAGACAATTTCCGGGATACAAGATGTGGATGTAGTGGTAAAGGCAATGAAATAAGGGACTAAGCTGAAGTCGTTTAAAGAATTATTGTCAGGGGGGCCCAATCTGACACAGAAGAATGACTGAGGGACAATAAAGGATCATCCAATCTCGAATAATGGGTCAAAAAAAAGGTTAAAGAATGGGTTCTGGGGAAAAAAGGCAGAGATCCCAAGTTATGAAGCCATATCACCTAGAATTAGAGAGTATATTCAACATATGAAGGACCATGCACTTATATCAAAGTTTATGGGGAGCTGTCCCTTTGAGAAGGAGCTCATGCTATCAGTCAAAACAAAATGTAAATTCAAAGGTAGAGTGGATGCCAAACTATGATCAAAAGGAATTTTCACGGTAATTTTCTCATGCTCTGCAGATAGGAGTAGAATATTTGACAAAGGATTTTTTTTTTTAACTCTGCAAGGCTACAACTAAGATAATAGACTAAAGGATTGTCTCCGTAAAAAGAGGATTACACTTCAACATCGGTCTAGATCATATTATACTCGTTACCTCAAGAATTTTGGCATCCTGAAACTTTGGAGAGAGTAGGAAATACTCTAGGATCTTCTGTAATGATGTCAAAGATAACCGGGGTAGCTAAGTACATATCCTATGCTAGGATATGTGTTTACATGAATGTGGTTGGAGCTCTACCAAAATCCATAGTTATATTGTTTCACGATTAGGATTAGACCCAAACTATAGACTATGAACATATTTCATTCATGTGTCGGAAGTGTCACGAACATGGACATCTATATAGATAATTCCCACATAATGGAAGCTCATTTCGAATGGGAAAGAGGAAAAGGATGGCAAGGGGTTCATCAATATCCAAAACAAAAGAAATGCGAAGAAAAAAGGAGTTCAAAAAATCGGAGAAAAATCGAAGAAGAGTTCTAATATATTTCAGGATTTAGCAATGGTGGACCAATAGGAAGAGAAGGGAAAAGAACCAGGAAGAAAACTAGAAGAACAAGCCCAAGGGTTAGAACCAGAAATAGGAAAACATGAGGAGATACCTAAGTGTCACCGAACAAAAAAAATCAAGAACATCAACCCTAGTGTTGAAGGGGAAATAATTATGCAGGATATGGATGAGACATAGGATCACAGGATGAAACAGAGGAGGAGGATGAATCCTAGAATATGGATCTGGAATAAATGAAGGCGGACATAAAATCTCTTGTAAAGGTTCATGGAGAATAAGAAATAAATAAGATCAATGTGGTTCAATTGAGGAAACTCCATCGGGAATAGAAGAAAGGGAGGGGAAAAAACAACAACCAGTAGTAAAAAAAAGATAGATACATAAGATAGATACATAGTCTCGAAGAATTTCTTCCAATCCACCCAAGGGCTAGTAGAAGAAGTCATTCCCTTTTATGGATCAGACCACTAACCAATATTAGTGAGTTGGGAATATTACAGAACCCACATACCAAATCCATTTAGATTCAAAACATTATGGATTCTCACCAATGATGTCAATTTGGATGAATAGTCAACTACACCTCAATGGTACCCATATGGACCAATTTCAACAAAGAATGGAATATACAAAATCTTGCATCAGGAAATCAAATAAGGTGGTATTTGATAACATCCAAGAAGAAAAGAAAAAAAAGGAGGAAAAATGAAGGAACTCCAACACCAGGTAATTATCTAGGGGTCATATTAGTATCTTAGACTAAAGGAAGAGCAATTAAAATAGGAGATTCTAGAAAGAGATAATTAGGAAAATATTCCTATCTTTCATAAATATTGAGTTCAATGGCTACAATAGGGGAACAAAAACACCAAGTTCTTTCATAATTCCCTCTATAGAAGAAGCCTGAATCACATCGCTACCCTACACTGGGAAGATGGCATGAGCGTGGAAACTCAAGAAGACATAGAAAAAGAGTTGATCCATCGTTACAACATCTTACTCTCAAAACTAATAGAGGATAGGAGACAATCCACCATCCATATCAGTTATTTTATCCCCAATCTAATTTCCCCATAGGAAAATAGGCCAAAAGAGAAATAGGACAGTACTTAATTTCTCAGGAACAGGGAGGATTTGTCGAGTGAAGACAAATTCTGGATGGAATAATAGTGGCTCATGAATCCATACACTCCCTCAAATAAAGTGGGAAATATGGAATGATGATAAATATGGACTTAGCTAAGGCCTACGACAAAATTAATTGAGATTTCCTTTATGAATTCTTGAGAGATTTTGGATTTTACCAAGAATGGATTAGTTAGATCTATGGGATGATATCCTTGTATTTATTTGTTATCCTAATTATAGGGTCCCCTTTGAACACCTTCAAATCCTCTAGAGGGGTCAGCAAGGGGGATCCTCTATCTCCGTATATTTTTATTATCCTAGCAGAAGGCCTGGGAAGGTCCATCAAGAAATCATAATAGGAAGGGGCCCTTCAAGCTCTCTAGGTTTCTCAGACCTCTTAAACCTTCACCCATTTACAATTTGTGGATGATACCCTCTTAATGGGTTGACCCATGGCCAGGGAGGCAAGATCCATTAAACGCATTCTAAACTACTTCATGGAAGCATGAGGGATCCAAGTCAATGAATAAAAATATAAAATAAAATATTTCTAAATACCCCGTCCTTAGTTTAACGAAATAACTCTCACATTTTTGGTTTCCAATGTGCATAACTTCCCTCAAAGTATTTGGGGATCCATATCTTGGAGAAATCCCTTAACAAACCCTCCTGGCAAGAGCTTCTCATGAATATTGAGGATCACCTAAATAGTTGGACTCACGAATTCCTAACCTTCCCATCCAGGGTTCTTCTAATAAAATATGTCTTGATGGCCATGCCCCTGTACCTATTTTCATCACTCACACCCCCAAAAAAGATACAAAAATAAACCAGATATATGCAATGAAAATTCCTATGGGGAGGAGAAAATAGGGACAAAAAGTGGGCTCTAGTAGCTTGGGACAAAATATGCACCCCCAAATCAAGGGGGGTGTCTGAGTATATGAGACCCTCTCAATATAGGGAAATCCTTAGTAGCAAAACTTCTCTCGAGGTGGAATAAAAACCCAAAATATCACTGGGCCAACTTTTAGACAACTAAATATGCAAAGGACTTTGGAAATAATGAAAGGATTATTCTGGAAGGATTGAGACTCAGATCTCTTATTTGGAATTATGCTTGGAAGTTTAGAGAAATTGCCCAAAACCATAGATTTTGGGAGATTAAGGATGGCCACTCGGCTCTCTTTCGGGAATATGCATGGGAAAAAATACCAATGCTAAAGTCATATGTAATCCTACAAAACATTCAAGGGAGGAAAATAGAGGAATGGTGGACTCAGGTCTACCATTTCTAGAATGATTCCCAAAGTAAAAAATTGGGAGAAATCAGAGAATGGAAGATTTTGGAAAGATGGATGGGTACCTGGACAAAATCAGCGAGACATGAGATGAAATATATATTAGAGAAAAGAATTGTTACTTGTAGACTGGGGAAGGATATACTAAGGTGGGGGGGGAAAGGGAATGGAAATTTTAGTTTTTAGGAAGCCTACAATATGTTGCTAAACATTCCAGAGTCAAACCCAGGACCGCTCTCGAACAAAATATGGAACTCCTTCCAATGGCCAAAATTGGAAACTTTTATATGGATGCTTCTTCATAAAATATCCCTACCTTGGGATATAATCCTAAGAAGAGTATTTGAAGGACCCTCCATTTGCATGATGTGTCGGCAAGTAAATGAAACAACAAACCTTATTTTCAGTGAATGTAAAGTATTGTTGGAACTTTGGGGAAGATGAGAGATGGCTTTCAAAAAAATGGATAGTGTAATAATTGACATCAACAAAACCATATAATATTGAAGAACATAACCTTTTAGAAACAACATTCTAAACCAAATCTGGAAGATATTCAAAATCTTTGTTGTGTGGTATACCAAGAAAAAGAGAAATTGGGGGATCTTCAGAGGACAGTAAAACAATCAAGAGAAAATTTAGAAACGAATTTAGATAAATAAATAAGAGACAATAAACTCCTTATCCTGGAAAGAAGTATATCAGTATCCCTCTAGGGAAGAAATAAATATTTTCAAAAATTGGCATCTATGCCCTCTTTGGAACATAACTAACCAACAATAATGGATAGATAAAATTCCTTGGAGCAAGGAGACTTGGGAACCTCCTACGAAGGGATTAATTAAATTAAATTTCGATGGAGCTTCTAAAGGAAATCCAGGCCAAGCAGGAGCGGGCGAGGTTTTCTAAGATTTGGTAGGGTTTATTCATTATGGATACTCCATCATAATCGACCACCATTCAAATGATGGAGAAGAATAGACAAGGATGCTAATGGGATTTCAAATGTAAAACGAGTTGAATTATTGGGCTATGATAGTGGATAGGGACTCCTAGATCCTAATCGAGGGTCTACAAAAAATTCTAAATGGTACCCACCGAGAGAGAATTTCAGAGAACTGGAGGTTAGATTTTGGCTTCTCGAATATAGATACAACTATCAGGAGAAACTAATCCATAGTCCTGAGGCATGTCAAGTGAGAGGGTAACATGATAGTTGATTACCTAGAAAATGTGGAGGTACTTCAAACACCCAGATCAAACAAGTGGAGGTGGCAGGTGGTGAGCCTAGGGGGACTTTGGGGCATGATAACCCACTTAACTAATGAGGACACCCTCCACACGACAAATACTACAACTATAAATCTTGAGGCGCAAGGATCGATGGAGCCAGTTATACCCAC
This sequence comes from Picea glauca, assembly GCA_000966675.3. NCBI lineage: Eukaryota > Viridiplantae > Streptophyta > Pinopsida > Pinales > Pinaceae > Picea > Picea glauca. The sequence goes on along the minus strand of JZKD02S1672951.1, from coordinate 678,113 downwards.
GCAACTCTTGATGTCATATCACAAGGTTATGGTACTCAAGTATCAAGATATAGACCCCAATTCGAGGAAAGTGGCAAATGATGGAATTCAATGGAAAAAATTGGTTAGTACAGATGAGTGTGAAAGGATGGTACGTCAATATGCAGAAGAGAAAACATGCATCACATATGATACCAAGATGACGTCTCAGACATCCATCTCCAATACCACAGATATCATGGGAATGAGAGTAAAGGACATAGATTACCAAGGAATGATGAATTCGGTTAAGATTATCAGGATAAGACAGATCAAAGACATTAAGTTGAAGGAACCCAGATATATTAATAATAAAATCTATATTAGGAATCGGGCATGCATTAGTGCTATGTCTTTTAGGAAGGGGAAATATAGAATCGATAGCAATAGGATCTTTCTGATAGAAAAGGGAGAATACAGGGAGAAGAGTCCTGGGGGGATTCCTTTGTTCTATGGGACCTGTAGTTTCCTCACCCTTCTAGCCACGAGAGGACCTGACAGAGGTTTCCAGTTAGCTTTTAGAGGGGCTTGGCTAGGGAGGGATAAGAGGGATTTCCCATTCCATCTCAGGGGAAACAGTGAAATTATTAGGGGGTGGGATTCAAGCCACAAAAATATCCATCCAGAGAAAAAAAAATTGGAATGGGGAACCACTCCTAATATCGTGCGCTGAGGATAGAAAAATCAGAAGGGAGAGAGCTAGTTCGTCACCAGGAAGACCCACTCAAAATCTAGATCGGATATAGACATGTTGGAGGATAGTAGGAGCTAGCACACTCTTAGATATATTTTAACCTATATTGTAATCAATTTTAATTATGTTTTAAAACTTTCTTAATATAAAAATCTATCTATCCCAAAGGGGTTGGATCCAATGGTGAAAACTGAGGAGTTTTTCACTGTTGTGAAAGGTTCAATTCCTGTGAGGGCCTAACCTGGAGCCATGGGGGAACCTTGAGGTAGTGGTCGAACGTGTGGTTGCACCCAAAGATATTATATTAAATAATGTCGTGACCCATGCACACATAAGTGGATCAAATCCCACCCCTATGTTCTCCAAAATTTTAAGCCCATAGGGGTGTAGACTGATTGACAAGTGTCGTGTAAATGGAAGGAAATATGTAAAGGAGATATCAAGTTCGATTCTCACCCCGATTTACTTATGCTCCATGCTTGCAGGTTGTGTGGCATACCTGGGGTTATAGTGGTAGTGGACTAGTATCGACCATATGTCATGTGAGTACGAGAACTGCGAGTTGTCGATTCCCTCAGTATATATATATTATTAAGAAAAATAATAAGCTATAAAATCTACTTAAATATTCATTTTAAATTGAGTAATTTTATTTTACTTTCTTGTATATAGATGATCTAGAATACATTGATGTTTCACCCTCAATATATGAGGTTTCTCCATCTCGATGTTTAAACTATGAGGAAATGATATCAAATCTTTCTAGTTTTAGTACTTTCTCTTGTATTTTTTTTTTTTTATCTTGAATGTAGATATTATTTTGTATTATAAGGTTTTTCTTTTTAATGATAATCTTATACTTTTATTATTATCATCATTTTTTATCCATATTATCTTGTCTTTGTACTTTCTCTTCTATTGCAATATTTCTTTATTTTCAATGTCATACTATAAATGAGTATAATGATTCTACTTTTAATGTTAATCTTTTACTTCTATTATTATATTTTAATTCAAAATTCCTTTAATGAGAAACTTCTAATTCATTCATAGGATATTAAATAATACATTTATCTTATTTTTGTTTTCTTAAAATTCATTTTTTGAATTCTTTTTCAATATACCTTTACAATTAGAAAACTTCATTTTCACTAGATTTTCTAAATATCTATTTTTTCATAACATTTTTAATACCTCTTTTTACTTATAACCTTAATGTTTTGATCCCAATATATAATAATAAAACACAATATTTTTTCTTTTCCAATAACACAATATCATTTGTATAAATAGATAGTCTACCTACCATGTACATTCCAACTCCTCCCCATCCTTCGTAACAATATCCACTTCTTCCATGTTTTTTATTTGATCAAATAAATCATAAATTGTTATAAGGATTATCATTATAACGGTAACAATATCCACTTCTTCCATGTTTTTTATTTGATCAAATAAATCATAAATTGTTATAAGGATTATCATTATAACGGTGACAATGTTAACATACTAGCTTCTTCTAACACCACCATAATAGGGTAATATTTTTGTACTTTTACACCACCTTTTTCTAATAAAATTAGTTTATGAACTCTTTCAACTTTTTTCTAAGATTTTTGAAATATTTCAACTTTATAATTAGATTAATTTGCATTTATTTTGTAAATAAATGAGCTTATGTTTCTCCTATTTCACATTTATCCATAATAACATCATTATAGAATAAAATGTTTCTACTTTTATACCAAATTCTTCTAATAAAATTAGTTTATGAACTCTTTCACCTTTCTTTTAAGATTTTTGAAATAAATCTACATCCAAAAGATGCCAACCATAGATTTTCAACTTCATAACTAAATTTATTTGAATTTATTTTATATAAAAAATTAACTAATGTTTTTCATATTTCAGATTTATCCATAATCATTTTAGTAGTGACTAATCAAACTCCAAACTTACCTAAATGGACTTTCTTGCAATTACAATGATAATGATGACTATGTTGATGGTTGCTCATTAAATTAATTTGGTTAATCTTAAATTTCTTGCAATTACAATGATAATGATGACTATGTTGATATTAAATTAATATGGTCAATCTTAAAAAAAAATTAAGAGGAAATTAATTTAATTTTCTTTATCATTTAATTTTTATGATCAATATGTTATTATACTGATCCAACTTACGTAACAAAATTAATTACTTTGATATCAAATTATTTTTGATTAAATATAACTTAGAAATAAAATGTTTATAGAAAAACACATTATAAAAATTAACATATCTATACACATAATTGATATCAATATATAATACTTTTAAATAATAATATTAAAAAAAGATATTAAATTTTACATATTAGTATACTGTTATATATTATTTATCTTAATATTTAAAAAAAAAAAAAAATTAATATATAATGTGCATTCTAAATTTATAAATATATAACAACATAATTTAATAATAATGATGGTATAAATTTATAAATATATAACAATATAAATTAATAATAATGATAATTTAATAATAATGATGGTATAAATTTATAAATATATAACAATATAAATTAATAATAATGATAGTATAATATGCATGCATATATAATTATCAATATATTATATTATGAAAAATATTAATCTAAATTTTAGATTAACTAAAAATAGTTTTATTTTAAATAATAAATTAAAAAAATAAAAATAAGTTTATATAGGTTTCATAATAATGTAATTTAAGGTCTTTCGGATGGGGTGACACCTCATGATGGTGAGTCACATGGCACATTAGCAACAAGCGCAGTTAAATCCCCTCGCCATCAACATCCTCTCTAGTATATTTGCAATGCCTAACATTTACTTCGACCAAGGTTTAGTGCATTGGGACAGTGCAACAATTCTAATGGAATTTCAATTTTTTGCCTCCGGTACTATTATGATGCATCCATCCTGCATCACCCTAATATTCATGGATCCCCTAGCCTTCACCTCACTCATCATCACACATGTATTTCCCCGCTAGAACCCTCATCTATGGAAATTGTCTTCATTTTTTCATCACCCCCGGGGTCTTAGGATTTGAGCACTCCAACCCTCTGTAACTTTTCTCTAGCCCATCCCAAGCATTTATGGCCTATCCATTGTGAAATCTCTCCCCCAATAGCTTAGCTTCGTCATATATTGTGAAAGAGGCAAGTCCAAGTGTGGGACATCCTACTACATTCAAGTAGGCAGGAACTGACACCGAGGAACAACCTCTCTCTCTCTCCCATTACAAGAAGAAAATCGACCCGCTCTCCCTTCTCTTCTCAAAACTAGGGCAAGGAAGCTCATATTGAACCTCACTTGCCATACCTGGATCCATTATATGGAATTTGTGTTGTGCAGGAAAATATTCCTCCTAGCTAGGAAAAAAATCCTCCTAACTTGCAGGATACCACCGACGAGAAGATGGCACAAATAGGCATTGGAAATCCCTTGAATTCGCTCGATATGGTCATAACAGGATGTCTAGTGGAAGAGGAATTTCCTCCTCTAATGTTGGATTACTGTGAGAATCTCGCTGACCCAAACGATGAAGGCCCAACGATAAGATGGGGAGAAGTCTAGAGCAAGGAGGATAGTCGTGACCCACCCAACATGGAGACGCATACAATAGTTCCAGTGGGCTCGACTCGGTACAACCATGAACCTCCCAGCACCTACAGGCTCATGGAGGATGATTTGGCACTCATTTTCGAAATGAGAAGAGACTTGGCTGAGAAGATGCATAATCAGAGCATCTTGAATAAGCGCTTGGATATTTTTTCCGACTTCCTGTCAAGCAAGTATGCAAAGAGCCGCTACACAACTTCTTTTCATCCATACACCTTCACAGTCTGCCAAGATGGACATCCACATTCGCCTCATGTCTAGGTTTTTCACTGTTAATTTTCTAGTCTTAGTTATAATGTTTTTTGTTGCCACTAGACCCTAGTTCACTAGCTAGTCCTGCAACAATGCCAACCGCCTATTTTCGTTTCCATGCATGTGGAAGAATAGGTGGCAACTCCCGATGGTTTTCCATACATGTGTCACCTTCTAGTTTTTGAACAATGACGACCACATATTCTTGATTTATGCTCAGAAATGTGTCTCTTTTTGATAGCGTAAGGTAACACAAACGTTTTTTACTTACAAAAAAAATTATGTAATTTAGGGTAAATAAAATTTAAAATATTAAAGAAAAATTTGAAGAAAATTATATTATAATGCATAATATATATAATAAATCTAGAGGCAATGCTTGATAAAAAATTTAGACTTTTCAAAGATAAGATTCAAACTCAAATAGAGGATAGATTCTTAGGGTTCAAGAGTGAATTGCAGACAATGAAGGATAATATTCAAGAAATGGAAAAACATAAACAATCAACCCAAGAAGGAGAGGTTGAAGAAAATCACAACTTGAGATATGGGATTAAAGAGATAGAAGAAAAACAAACCAAAAATTTGACCCTCAGTAATTTGAGAAAAAAAATCGATATCAAACCCATCAAAGAGGAAATGAATAAGATAATCGAACTGGACAATGAGCACAATAGAAGAGCCTTGAACCTCATAATTCTTAGTATAAAAGAACAACAAGAGGAGGATACGCTAGCAATAGTAAAAGAACAATTAAATAATAAATCACAAATTGATACAACTTACCTCATAGAAGCAAAGAGGCTAGGAAAAATAATTGATCACAATGATAGGTTGGTCCATGTCAAATTAAGATGTAATGACCATAAATATAGCATACTCAGTAAATCTTCGAGCTTAAGAGTCAAGAATATTTATAAATAAAGACCTCATTCCCAAAGACCAAGTTGAATTAAGGAAGGAATTTCAAAAGGTAAAAAAAACGAGGAAAGAACGAAAATGGGAAATAATTAGAAATTGAAAATCTATTGTTAGGGATAGAGACGATAAGGATAATAACAAATAGGAATTTGGGACACTCGAGATCCTTTTTTGGAGCTCTCTTGGATTTCCATGGAGAAAAGGTCCTATGATAAGTTGGATCCCCAGTGATATTGATATTATTTGTATAAAGTCTCGAACATAGAAGGATATGTCTTGTGGTTGGGGTAGAACAAAAAGTTCCACCATAGAGGGATATGAGGCATATCTTGTTATATTAGAAAGAGCATTTATCCTCACATTTAACTTCATAAGATCGACCCTCTTAATTGATACATTTAGATAGAAGTTTCAAACACCAATGCTAAGAATATGTATACAACAAGTTCCTATTTTCCACCTATTAATTCTAATTTTTGTATGAAAAAAAATCTAGATAGAAATTGTCCCTATAATACTTTAGAACAAGATATTTATAGTTTGAAAAATGAAGGTAATATCCTCCTAGGAGACTTTAATGTTAGGACTGCAACTAAACAAGATACTCTTTTTAGCACTGATTCCAACCATAATCCTTTATGGTTAGATGATGACCTTGTTTTATCTAATAGCTACAAAATATGTTTTGAAGACCTAATTGAGAATTTGTTTGGTACTGCGTTGGTCAATATATGTAGCTCTCAAGACCTAATATTTTGAAATGGAGTAATGAAGTGGCCAAAATCCAACTGAATGATTAGTATTCATGGGCTAGGTAGTAGTGTTGTAGATTTTGTGATATCTGATATCCCCTTTTCCAACGAAATAACAACTTTTGACCTTTTAAATGACCATGAACCCAACTCTGATCATAAACCCTTAACCCTGACTCTAAACTTTTCCATGTACAGTAGTGCCATTGAAGAGAATTATGATAATCAAAGGTAATTGCGATTTTACAAAAGTAAAGTTGACATTTTCTTAAAGGTTTAAATAGTAAATTACATTTCCTAAATTATAAGGACAACATTGAAGTACTCTATCATAATTTTACAACTACCCTTTCCACTTCTATTAACAAGTTCTCTTTTAGGGTATCCTATAAAAAGAAGAATAGAACGACCAACCCTTGGTATGATAAATATTGTAAAATTGCAGGTAAATCCATTAGAGATGCTTCTAATGAGTCCTTAAAACATGACAAGATCAATACATACAAATCCCTAATTAAAAGGAAAAAAGGTTACTATATCAATAAAATGAAAGAGCAGCTTTCAAAACTATCTAAGTTGGGTCCTAAGAAGTTATGGAGCCAAACTCTAAACCACAATACTAATTAAAATTAATATAATTCCCTTAATGGACAATAATTCCTACCTTAAAAGTCTTCACGAGTTCCCTAATGTCATGGGCACCATTCCTATTGTCCCTATAGAGGATGAATTTTTTTCTTTAGATGACATAACGTTCGGGGTTAAGAAGCTTGCAAATATTAAATATTGAAAAATGTTTTGAGTTAAATACGTATTTTGATATGTTTTATATATTTTTTCTCTCATCATAATATTAAATATGGAACAAATATAATATTAAATAAAATAAGATATTACTAAAATATCTCTTCTTTTATTGTCATGGGAGAGTAGATTAGTTTGACTGGTTAAATGTTTTAAACTTTATGAAAATAGATTAATAAATAAACAAGATGGGTTGGGAAGCAACAAGTCCTTGACCTTGCCTTTTTGCATGGCAGAGGTAAGAACCAATTTTTGCATGGAAGAGGTAGGAAGCGAGTGTCCAGTAGTGGAATGACTCACACAAAACACAAGTGTAGTTCGGCAGTGAAGGGGTGAATTGAGTCCATAGTAAGCTATTTAGCATGGTCAAGTCCTTACAAAAGTGTCATGCATGAGTAGTGGTGAACTCAAATAAATTTTGTATTTATAGTTGGAGTGAGATCCAACTTACAGAGATAGATCAGGTATATATAGTTGGAGTGAGATCCAACTTATTCCACTCTTGGAGGGAGATGTTGAGAGAATCTCTCAATATCCTCCAACAAACTTAATCCAATCCCTAAACTCTAGTATGCATCACTAATGAGACATTATCTCTAACACCTCCCCTTAATGCCTACATTACAAAACTTGACAAATTGCATAACAAAAAATGTTACAACACTTTGTCTCACTAGTCCACATCAGCTCCTACACCCACTCTGATGCCTTCGAACTGTTCTTTTTCTCTTCCTTTTCTTTGAGCTTACCATTCAACTCATTTAAAGCATAAACACTTCAGACCATCATTGAAGTATCTATAGGATCGAAAATTCTAGGCTACCTCTAAGAATAGTCTCGATATTGAAACAATCAGTAATCTATATTACAAAATGACCTTTTTACACACGCTCACAAACACAATGATAACCTGTAACTGATTATCTTGGAACACCGAAGTACAACAAGACCTTCCAGCAATTAACAGAATTGTAGACATACTCAAACTAGTTATGTTCTTGTGGCATTAAAGAACTCAAGAATTGCAAGCTTGAATTACATCACTATGTTCTATATTTGGTTCTTTAATTCTCACAAATTTGCACACTCAAATAAAAAACAAATATTTCACACAACAACAACAAACCCAATCTGATGGAAGATAGGTTGTTCTCAAAGAGACAACACATGACTAGAGATGGGTGCCTCATCCAAATAGATCTTTCATCACAACATCAAGCCACAATTTACATCATCTTCAAAATCATAAAAAATAAGAAGTATGACCACATCGTTGACTTAAACCTCGTTTATAATGCCTGTGGCATGCATTCTATGATTAAATTTAATAACTATTATAAAACCATTAATTTAAATGGCTTTGTTTTCCCATAAGCAACAAATTTCCTTCTAAGGCGACAATGCATTCTTCCCACAATGATCCACGCATTCTTACCACATCTCCTGCACGCGGATTCCTCCCTCGGCTCCTTCACATGGTCATCTTTCTTTAAATATGTTTCACGGCGGTGAATTCCTTTCAAACTCTAGCAAACATAACAACAAAGCTATTCGTACACACAAAATCTTTACCAGCGATGACTCCTTCACACTCTGCCTTCGCTTGATTTGCTTCGAATCTGGCAACAAATCTTTTGCAAAACACCTAGCAACATATTATGATTTGACAGATGTTTAACTTGCATCTTCTCTTCAACAATGTTCATTCAACTGTGTACAGGCAACTTTGGTTCTCCTCAATGAACAACAAAAGGTACAAAAAAATCAAGTTGTGGCTATACTCCCTGCACGATAGAAATGCAACAACAAAACAAACACATTCCAACAATACTCAAATTAATTAAATCTTCGTGCGATGATCTCAGAAGATAATTCCTTCATGCGATGATTTGCCAATGGAAACACTCGATGACAACGCTTCGTAGCGGCTCTGTGTTTCAGTCAATGGATATGAAGACTTGCATACTTGCGATCAAATACAAATACTCAATAATTTAAACAATACACATTAAAAAATTCAACACACTCCTACCCTACATATATACATAGGATTAGATCTCAATTTATCTCATATTCCATCCCTTCTTGTGAGAGATTCAAGGTTGTCCTTGCTCTCATACCAACAAATATATTGGAGGTGCCATTGCACAGGAATAACTCACACAATAATAGTTTGTATTACTATAAATAAACAGAGATACATCAGGTATATATAGTTGGGGTGAGATCCAACTTATTCCACTCTTGGAGGGAGAGGTTGAGATAATCTCTCAACATCCTCCAACAAACCCAATCCAATCCATAAACTCTAGTATGCATCATTAATGAGGCATTATCTCTAATAGATGGTGGCTTTGATGAGCATGTCTTTCGAAGCAAAAACTGGTCCCACACCCGATCTCATTGATGAACACCAATGCTAAGAAGATGTATATAGAAAGTTCATATTTTTCACCTATTAATTCTAATTTTTGTATGAAAAACAATCTAGATAGAAATTGTCCCTATAATAATTTAGAACAAGATATTTGTAGTTTGAAAAATGAAGGTAATATCCTCCTTATAGGAGAATTTAATGTTAGGACTGCAACTAAACAAGATACTCTTTTCAGCATTGATTCCAACCATAATCCTTTATGGTTATATGATGACCTTGTTTTATCTAATAGCTACAAAATAAGCTTTGAAGACCTAATTGAGAATTTGTTTGCTACTGCATTGGTCAATATTTGTAGCTCTCAAGACCTAATAATTTGCAATGGAGTAATGAAGTGGCCAAAATCCAACCGAATGATTTGTATTCATGGGTTAGGTACTAGTGTTGTAGAGTTTTTTATATCTAATATCCCCATTTCCAACGAAATAACAACTTTTGACCTTTTAAATGACCATGAACCCAACTCTGATCATAAAACTTTAACCTTGACTCTAAACTTTTCCATGCACAATAGTGCCATTGAGGAGAATTCTGATAATCAAAGGTAATTGTGCTTTGAAAAAAGTAAAGTTGACATTTTCTTAAAGGCTTAAATAGTAAATTACATCTCCTAACTTATAAGGATAGCATTGAAGTACTCTATCATAAATTTACAACTACCCTTTGCACTTCTATTAACAAGTTCTCTTTCAAGGTATCCTGTAAAAAGAAGAATAGAACGACCAACCCTTGGTATGATAAAGATTGTAAAATTGCAGGGAATGTCATTAGGGATGCTTCTAATGAGTCCTTAAAACACGATAAGATCAATACATACAAATCCCTAATTAAAAGGAAAAAATGTTACTATATCAATAAAATGAAAGAGCAGCTTTCACAACGATCTAAGTTGGATCCGAAGAAGTTCTGGAGCCAAACTCTAAACCACAATACTAAAGAAAATTAATATAATTCCCTTAAGGGACAATAATTATTGCCTTAAAAGTCTTTACGAGTTCCCTAATACCATGGGCACCATTCCTATTGTCCCTATAGAGGACGAAACTTTTTTTTTAGATGACATAGAGTTCGAGGTTAAGAAGCTTGGAAATGGGAAAACTAAGGACATTGAAGGATACAAAGCTAGAATTTTTAAAATCGGAGGGCTATCCTTATTCCTCACATACACAAACTCTTCAATTTAGCAATCAGGAAGGGCTTCGCTAAACCCTGGACACAGCTCCTCATTCTTCCTATTTTTAAAATGGGGATAGAAATATTCCCTCTAATAATAGGACCATTATGATTAGCCCAATTTTAGCCAAGATTTATGGAATTATTTTGGAAAAGAAGATTAGCCTTTGGATAGAAAGTCACGATAAAAGAGATAAAGACCAAGCCGGGTTTAGGAGATATCATTGAACCATGGACCATCTTGTTACCTTTAGGATCATTGCATAGGAGTTCCGCAATACAAAAAACAATCATTTTTGTTGTTTTATTGACTTTAGAAAATCTTTTGACATGGTTCCTAGGAAAAACCTTCAGAATAGGTTGGAAGAGATAAAAGTGTCTCTTAAGTTGAGGGCTTTTCAATAAGGATGTATGAGAACATTATTGCTAAGTTTAAAAACATTGATGGCTAGTCGAAAGAGATTAATTGCAATGTTGGAGTCAAACAAGGTTGTCCCTTGTCCCGTACCCTTTTTTTCATATACATTGGCAAGTTATAAGATTGCTTGGAAAAAGCAAGTTCTTTTTACCCTACTCTCACTGGTATAGTCATCAATCTTCTGATTTATGCTCATGATATTGTTCTTATGGAAAGGAGTCCCCATGATCTTGAAAACCAACTAAGAATCCTCAAGGATTTTTGCTCCATTATGGGTATGACTATTAATACTGATAAGACTAAGGTCATGATTATTATATCCAATAAGATCACTTATGATACCTTCGTATATGACAACAAAAATTTGGAGGAAGTGACTTCATACAAATATCTTGGAATTGATATTCACCACAAGCTCAACTTGAATTATAGCATTGAGAAAATGATTATTAGGGGATGAAAATTTTATTATGGGATTGAAAACAATTGTAAATCAATCGATCTTTGGATTTGGGATAAGAAGAAAATCCTCTTTAAGACTCTTGTTACACCTGTTATTCTTTATGGATGTGAAGTCTGGGGCTGTAGTATCTCTTGTGAATCCTAGAGAAAGATAGAGAAAATACAAAAGAATTTTATAATCTATAATCTCAAAATTAAAGGAAATACACTCTATCACATCCTCCTCTTAAAAACAAGCCTCTGCCTCATTGAGAGCACAACTATGACTAGACATCTAATGTATAAGAACAAGTTAAACAGCATGGAAGACAAGAAGCTTCCCAAAATTTCTTCAAAATCGAGTCTAACCACCATCAAATTAAGCGAGGATGGAAAAAATATGCCCAGTCTTGGCTAAACTGTTGGGGAATTATGGAAGACGCCATTTTGTAGAATAAAGATACTATTAAAAATATCATCAAATCAAAATTTAAGGAGAAAATGTTGTGCGATAAAGAGTTAGAGGAAAAAAGAAAATTAAGTTATTATAAGGATGTAATTAACCATAATCTAGAAGATCAAAATTGTCTATCTGTTTTGACAAGTGTAAAAAAAAAATAAGCATTGCTAAGATACTAACAAATTCTCACTAGCTCCATACTGAAATTGGGCGTTGGTCAATTCCTAAAACGCCATGGGATGAAGGAGAATGTCACCTTTGTGACACTAAGAAGGTTGAAGATCAAAATAACTTTCTCTTAGATTGTCTATCCTATACCCAAATTAGATCTCATTTTCAAAATATTTTTCACTCTACCAACCTTCCTAACCTCTTAATTCAACAAAACTATGGTGATCTTGGAAAACTTCTCTTAATGCTTTTCAAGCACATAAAAAAAAACATTTAAAGAATAACAAGTAATCACTGACCCTCTAACATTTGTAATATAACTTATATATAAATATGTTAATCATAAACCAAACCAAAGTGATTTCATTAATAAAATTAATAACAAAATAATAAAAAATTGTGTAGGCTTATATATATATATATATATATATATATATATATATATATATACTTTGAATGAATAATAAACAACCTAGATCCATTTATCTCTGAATCTATCAAAAACATATAGGGATCAAATCTCTAGAGGTACAAACCTTTTTTAGAGTGCAAAAGATAAAGATAGATGGAAGGTTTTCACCTCTATATATTTGATCCCTCTCTAAGCGCGATAGATCTAAGGTTAAATAAATCTAAAGTGTTTTTGTATACAAATTATTTAATATAAAAATATTATAATTAATATAATAATTAATTTTTATTTATTAATAGATAAATCAATATTAATTATAAATTGATAACAATATTTAATTATAGTAAATTTTACTCTAATTGATTATAATAGTAAATGTTAGTGGACTGTATGATACAGTATAGCTCATTTGATTTATCATGATTAATTATACTTTAATTTGATTATTTATCATTAAGAATAATTTAAATAGAATTCATAAGACGACCCTTCATTCAAGCATCTAAATCTGAAGTTATCGAAACTTATAAGCCAAGCCAGAATGCTAAAATTTCTATAAGGTAAGGTCCTTAGAAAAGGTTCTCTGTTACCATGTTAATTGCGGATTGCTTTAACAAAGAGAAAACAAATTCATAGATGCTACCATTACCCACTACATTAAAAACTGAAGGCATTCCAAATTCATAGGTGCTGCGCTACCTTTATCGATTTCTACTCGTAAAAATGAAAGCAATCATCCGTAGAGCAGTCCCTCAAATCATGAATATCGAAAATCCATAGGGCACTCCCTGAAATCATTAATATCTAACTCACACTCAGGATACCAAAACGATGCATTTATAGCAGATAAATATTTGAGTTTGAGTGTGATTCCTGGTCAAACCTTTTAGTCCTCACTTGTGCGGCACCTAACATTCGTCTCGTCCTTCCAGAGCCCTAGGTCAGCCTGGCTATCCGATATAAAATGCCGAAGCTTCTCATAGAGGTCGTCCATGTCAAAATAGTGAATATCACACACCTGCAACAGCGTAGACATATGTATGTTTAGATTCTGGTAGGGCAGAGAGGGCATCTTAGTCTTGCCGCGAGCATGGGAAAATACCTTGTTATGTATGGTATGAAACACTGTGTTATTAACGGAAGAAGACGTAGCATTCAAAACTTCAAGCCCGCTTTCTTCCAACGCGATTAGAAGATCGGAGTAGACAATCCGATCTTGGACCGCGTTAAGGTAGATCTTAACACCAGAACGGGCGGAATTTATTTTCACCGAAGGGATTTTCCCATCCGATCCTTGGAGCCGCGGATGTTTACCGCAAAATTTCTCGTTAGATGAAAATTGCATACCCACGAAGGAAGAGTTTTCTTTTCTATCTAAAATGGCCTTCATTCTATTTCTTTCTCTTGAAAGATCTTCTATCTTTTGCTGCAGATGACAAATGTAATTAACGGCTCCAAGCATTTGGTCTGACTCTGAACGTTTTCCCTGCGCAACAAGATATGAAGCTGCCAACTCATACTTCTGATGCAAAAAGATAAAAAAACGCTAACGAATACTTCTGATGCATATAAAACAGAAAACCCCAACGGAGAAAACGTACCCGAAGATTTTCTTCTGGGAGCAGCGATCTCAACCTCGAAAAAAGCGTTTTCATGTCCTTCCGCCTCTGTTTTTCAACCATATTGTGGTTCCACCTTTTATCAGTCGGGGCGGTGTGTGTTAATCTATGCCAAGAACGACCATGAATTGCAAGACTGGAATTGCAGATTGTCCTCATTAAAGAAGGATGATCGGAATTGTCGATTGGGGTTTCAGAGTTGCAGTTGTTGATCAAATTGGATGTCGGAGCTTGATGGATATTGTAAGATGGGTAATCTTCAAGCGATTCTGTTGATAGAAAAGGATTATAACTCATTACACCCTCTGTAACATCGATAAACATGTTTATCCCATCGTTACAAGAGAAGAGTATTGGTTGGAACTCGGAAGGCATACTCATATTTAAGGTGAAATTTCAGATGAATGCGGCAATTTACAAAGCGTGTGGGAAGATGTAAAGCTACGAAATCTTTGCCAGCGATTTACAGGCAGAGCGGGTCAGTGATCTTCTGCAACAAGATTAGGGTTTGATCGATTAGATCTTAGAACATCCAAAATCCTGATAAACAACTTGGGGAGACCCTATCAGACTTATAACTTCGCCAAAATGCCTGTCCAATATCGTATGCGAAATCTTCGGACCATTCGACTTTATATAAAATAAAATAAAGACAGTTCATTAGATGCCACAAATAATAATATTGTAATTAGGAAGATGGAAGTCATTACGGCAACAAACATTGAATCAGAGTGCAAAGTTTTTTAAAGTAGCAGACAAGTGTCTAGACTATCGTTCCCTATCCATTTTAAGATGAAAAAAAACAAAAGTTGATTTTCCGTACAGGCCGTGTTAGCTGTAGTATGCAATCTGGGTCCGCCCGTAATGCTATTATATTTGTACCGATATCCTTATACCCGTAAACGATTCTCCACTCTGCACCCTCATAATGCCAGAAGTTGTATCCAAAAGATTCGCTGAGGGCCACGACTCGGACCAATCTAGTTTCTCACAGGTTGTTACAAGTTGCAAATCAGTCTAGTCATCGACAAGGAGAAGAATACCTGGTTTCCCCAAATCCGTCAGCCTAAATTTTAATTTCTTTTTAAATATTGTTTATATCAAGGATAAATAAAGTACAGCTGGGTGTAAAAAATTTAACACCATAATTATTTAATGTCAAGTTTAAATTGAGATAGGAAAAAAATTAATGATAAAAATTAAAGTTAATAGAGCTTAAATTGAGATATGGAAAAAAAATAATGTTAATTTTATCACTAAATGTACTACTTTTTGTAGGACTTTTTATAAGTACTAGTGATTTCATAAGTACTAGTGAACACTGAACTAAACTTGAATCTATTATTATCCAAAAACCCAAAAATATTTCTTATCTTGCATAACATGTGAAGGGATTTTACTTCAAGTTTTTATTTCATTATTGTTTCTTATTAGTCCCTGTCGTAGGCATAGAGGGACTATAGCAATTGATAAATCGTTGACCTGACATTAGCTTGTGCGTTGACTAGAAATATTTCCCTATTGTCTATTGTTGGAACAAGGGAAGTGAAAATATCTATTTTTATATAATAAAAAGTATCATGTTTGTCAAAATGTGATTGGACAATGGATTTGAGGTCTTATTGCCGCCATCATTATTCCCAATGTAAAATATGTTTGTTATTGTTGCCTTCATTATTCCCAATGTAAATGTAAAATATGTTTGCATTTCCAAAGTATTTGGTAGTATATGGTCTTTTTTAATCATAAATTTTTTTATGCATTCATGGAACCTGGATTAATGCTAGCATTAGTTCGAATGTTTCCCTTAGCATTTTCTGTTGGATGCAATACATTCTCCACGATATTGCTATGTTTGATTTTTTCTTTATTGTTGCGTGCTTCGAGAGAGCAGTCCTGCCATGCTGCATCTTTTCTTAAATGCTTGCACAGGCCTACGCCCTTCGATGGTCCTTACTGTCTTAATTGTTTACCTAAGAGCTATGCTAGTCTTAAATGTTTATTGTACCGATGCCTTGCAATACAATTTTGTTCATGCCCGACATCCCTGCTCTTGTGCTCCATCCTTGTTCATTGTTTTGTTCCATAACTCTTGTTCTTGTTTGATTCAACTTTGCAAAGTTGAGGTCCTACACTTGCAGTTCGAGCTCTTCGTGGTTGTTCACTGGTTTTTTGTTTCTTCAATTTTGCAAGTTGTTGGACCTATTGTTGCAGTTTGCATTTTTTTTGGTGCTAAGGTCTTCTCATCCTTTGTTGACGGGCAAGTTTCCTTGTTCTTGCTGATTTTCAATAAGTTGTTCCAAACCATTTTTGTCTGTGCTCTTATTCTCTGTTCCTGGAAACAATGCGTCTTCATATGGCGGATGTCGCGTCCATAGTTTTTCCGAAAATTGCAATGTAGAGGGATTTACGAAAAGTAGTTGGGAGCTATCATAAGAGGGAACCATCGGGCGAGGTGTAGACACAGTGTATGCTTCTACTCTGTGGGCCGGAAAACTGCGTCTGCTTGTTTTCTTTCTACTGAGTTAAATTATGGTTTTATTTTTTTGTGGTCTTTCTTTTGTTTGGTTCAGTTTCTAGTGTCGGTTTGTTTTCTTCTCATCTTCTATGGGAACTAAGGGGGATTCAAGTTGAGAAGAAAAAAGTTTAAATATACATACGGGGATTGGTGCGCTATCTTGTTTTTCTTTTTTATTTTGCTAGTTTTTATTTTTGCCTGTACTTTTCTCTGTTTTGATAGAAATTGAAAGTATCTAGCAAACAACTTCAAAATGATAGTTGAAAAGATCAAAGAGGTAATAGAGGTTGATTCATATGAAAAAGATACACAGTCCATTGTACATGACAGCATTGACGTGGTTTTGCATAGGAATGGCCTTTTAAGATTGGATGCATTCGCATATATTGTTGGGGATTTCCTTTTCGATACATTCCAGGTTCTATTGCATTTCTAGTATTCGTCGATCGAGCTACACAATGGATTGATAAATTATTTCTTGGCCTGTTTTAAAAATGGCAATGTTGAGGCTTTGCAGTCCTATGAATACGAACTGGAACCTGATTTTCTTCAGCAGTTGCATGGAATACATGATGTGGCTACGTATTGTCTGCATCTCTAGTTATGCCTGCACATCAGAGGGGACTTTGGGGAGATACATTTTGTATTCAGTGGCTGTCTAACTGGCTGAATATATCAGTTGGCATATAGTCATTGACAAGAGAAACAAGATATCTACTATTCAACAAAACTGCATCTGACAATCCATATTGCATCTTGTTCCATGATGTTGATGCCCCCAGTGGCCATTATGAACCACTGTTGTATAGAAAAATGTCCATATGCAATATAGAAGGTCCTCGTATCTACTTGCCCGTTATTTGCAAAGACCTTTAATCACAATGGAAATAGATTTTGGATGGCATAGATTGCTATGGTTTATAGGTGGCAACAAATGTTATGTCTAGGTGTGGAGATAGTCTGTTTAATGCAATTTGTTGTTTGGCAGCAGTTGAGTTCAATGTTCAGTCATTGCGTCTTTACACTGTACAGTCCTTCTACAATGCAATTATAGGCGGAATCGAACATGATTTTAGGTGCTTGCATCAGTACCTTTGCCCATATCTCGTGGAAAATATGCCTGCAGTTGGAAGTTGGTAGGAATACCTTGTGAACATGGCGCTTCCATATGAAGAAGGGAATATGAAGGGTTGCAGATTCTGTTTGCAATGGTTGTCTATGGTATTCAAGGTGAAGATCCAGGTTTGGTCAGCCTCGCTAGCTGGCACTGTCCATTCCATCCTATTGTTGAAAACAAATACATCACATATCCATTATGAACCTTTGCTTGGAGATATCAGTAGTTCAGGGTTGAGTTTGCATGCCACCCAAACGACATCGAATCTGCATATGCGTGGAATGCTTTTTAGTGAAAACGAGAGTCCTCCCGGTTGCGATATGGGCAGATAGGGCTTGAACAAAAAAAACATGCGTAGGATTCATTTCAGTTGTGATGAGGCCATAGAGGGATTAAACAAAAAAAGTAGAGTAAGTTATCACAATTTGAAAAAAATTATTAGTCAAATTCATCCGAATTCTGATAAGAAAATAGAGGCCTTGAAAAAAAAACGTAAAATAGTTTCTGAGAAACTAGGTGAGAGTGAAATTCATCCCAATTGCCACCAAGTCATCCCTCCCTTGGGCAAGAAACATAGAGTAAGTTACCACAACTTGAAAAAGGTCATGCGCGAGAGAAAAAAATATATTGCTACACTTCCTTTTAGAAAGAAACTCACAGATGACAATGTAAAGAAATTTGTTCCTCCAGAACAGAACATAAACATGTGTGATTGCATATCCCAGAATGGTCATGCAACTGTGGCAGTTCATGGTGTACATGAAAAATAGGAAACATTTTCTACCCACGCTTCCCTGCGGAAAAAAAATGCAAGACAGACCTACATGAAACAAATGAAAGACACTCCTTCCATTGCATGTGCAATTTGTGAACAATTGAATTTTTCAAAAAATAGTAAGTCTTTCACGCCTGATTTGCAGGCAGAATACCTCTAGCTGATAGCCCACGATAAACCATTTTCCAGTGACAAAGTTTGTCTTCCATGCAAACGATCACTTGAAAATGGAAAATTGTCGCAGTTTGCAACCCCTGACCGAATAAGACGTAATACATCACTAGCAGATGTAAGTGCACTTATGGAACTTGAGGAGAGACTTGTCTCTCTGCGAATTGCATTTTCTCAAATCAGATCTTGGGGTTATAAGCGACCCTAGATGGGTTAACAAGATCAATTATTAATGTGCCTGTTCAACTAGATGTTGTGCAAAAAGTGTTTCCACAGTTCATTAACAATACAATTACAATCCATGTGGCTCTGAAAAGACACTTGCAATACAAAAATACATATCAGACAGGAAAAGTGCGTGTGCATGCTATTATGAAAGAATTAAAGGAATTATGTTCTAGGGCCCTGTACAAATCAGAGAACATTTGTATAAATGCCAACTGGAATAGTGTTCTCGCATAAGAACATGGAAACTTTGCAGAGACTCTCAAAAATCATAGTGATTCTGATACAAGTGATGAATCGGAGAATGAAACACTTGTTGAAACATTGGTCCATGGATTAACTGATTCATAGTGCATTAGTGACTTGCAAGACAAAATTGTCGAAATCGCACCTGGCGAGGGGAAACGTCGAATTGGAATATTCAAGGACAAATTCACTGAGGAAATGAACTTTCCAACACTATTCTATGAAGATCCACGTGGAACTGATATTACAGAATGATTCAGTTATCATAAAATAGTCTGATGGGAGATACTACATTCAAGCGGTTACTTCTCCTGTCACATAAAAAAATTGTTTTTCAAAACAATGCACATAATAATAGAGCAAGTTATGTCCTGCATGTGGGTCCGAATAAGAAAAGGCCAGTTACAAGGAAGAAATTTGTTGTCCAAGGATGTGAAGTACAAAGTAAACCTAGAAAAAATTCTGAAAACTGATATTGGATACATAGATTTCAAAAACATCCGCACCTCTCCTAACTATTTGCAACAAAATAAAAACAAAAAATTTGCAATGATCCGGCAATTGGGGCCGCCAACATTTTTCACAAGTGCAGAGCATTGCTGGGATCCATTGGCGGTTGTCGTTTCTGACCTTCATAGTAACAAGAAACGTAAAAAAAAAACCAATACACTCGAAAATAACGACATTGACTACCTCATAAGAAAAGACCCGGTGACATTTACTCGATACTATAGACATAGAATAAATGATTCAAGACAATTGATATGCCATGATGAAACATTTTTTGGAAAAATATCGGACTACTTTTTTGTGACTGAATTCCAGAATAGGGGAAATGAGCATGACCACGCACTATTGTGGATAGAGGGTGCACCGGTCTATGGAGATGATAACAATTCAGAGATCGAACAATTTGTGGATAAATACATAACATGCAATACAGATCATTTGGAATGAGACCTTGCGAAATTCCATAGACATTACCATACAAGAAGTTGTAGAAAACGAAAAAACTCGCATTGCAGATACAATTTTCCCATTCTGCCAATGAGAGCTACAAGAATCATAAAGCCAGTTAGTTTAGAGGACAGTGTTGTTCTCGAGAAACCTAAATCCTTGTTCGCATTTCTAGAAGAAGGAGGATTTGACGAAATGATGAGATTTGATGCCTTCTTGACACGGGTAAATTTATCAGAAGATGAGTACATCCAAGCCATACAAATAACTCTTAGGCAACCAACACTTTTCCTTAAGTGAAAACTCTGCCATATTTGGAACAACAACTTCTCCAAGGAAATGTCAGTTATCTGGAAAGAAAATACAGATGCACAGTACGTGTTGAATGCATATGCTGCAACATCCAACTGCACCTTGTATATGATGAAGATTGAGAAATCTATGACATCTACATTCAGAAAAATATGCAAAGAACATGAAATAAGTCATATTAATGCCATACAAATGATACACACCCTTGGCAACACATTGCGTAATATTCAACAAATGTTTGCTCAACAAGCAGTTCACATTGCCCTTTCTTTGCCCCTCACTTGTAGTTCAAGTAAATGTGTCCTCATAAACACATCTCCACTTGAAAAACACACATTTATGCTTAAACCACCGGTTTTGCTGCAACAAGAACCTGACAATTCAAAGAACATCACATGTCACTCTATTATTGATTATTACATCCAGTGTCCATCTCCTATTAGGCATATCTTCTTAGTAGAATTCATATCGCATTACAAAAACAATGGTACACCCATATCAAAAAGAAAAAAACCCTCGGTTATACGGTTTGTCAAATACAATAAACATTGTGACTATGAAAACTATTGTAGAGAAAAACTGTTGTTGTACATTCCGTTCCATGAAAACGAAGAGACATTAATACATAACTTCTCTATATGGGAGGCTGCGTATGTTTCCTTTGAGACTATAGTGCATATCAATGAAGCTAGATTTACTTACAATGTTAATCCAACATGGGGTGATCTAGAAGTTTCACTTAATGACCTAGAAAACCCTGGCGATCATGATGAGACATTCAGAAACCCAAAAACAACCAGAACTCCTTTCGAGTCCTATGACTTACAAGCGAATTTTCCTCATCCTCTAGTGGCTGAAAGTGAAAAACATATCAACCTTGGTTTTCAAGTTACAAAACATCCTTTCCTGATTGAAAATAATGAATACCACACAATAAGATGTCTATTAAATCACGAACAACAAACAATTGTAAAGGACATTGGCCTTAAAAAACGGTTGAACATGAACAGTCATGTGCACGTGTTCCTTACAGGCAGAGCAGGAACATGCAAGATATTCACAGCTAAAGCATTGTTCCAAATGCTTATACGAATCTATGATTCAAATAATTGCTCTGATCCTATGAAACCAAAGGGCCTAATAGTTTCATACACAGGAAAAACTGCATACAATGTTGGTGGAACAACAGTCCACTCTGCATTTTTAGTGCCTTTTAACAAGTCACAGTTTCTTCCACTTAGCAAGGAAATGTTGGATACATTATCTAAGCTTTACGAGGAACTCTAACTTGTCTTTATTGATGAAGCATCTTTGATTGGTAGTCGGTTCTTGTATTCCATTGACAGTTGGATAAGAAGCATAAAACATGTGCAGACCAAATACTTTGGAAACATTGACATGATCTTCTATGGCGATCTTTACTAGGCACAACCCATCCAAGATTCTTTGATATTTAACAACCTATAGTTAATATGGAAACAGTGACCCATGACTTCTAGAGAGACAATATTAAATTCTTTGAGTTGCATACTACAATGCACCAGACAGATGAAACATTCATTGCAATTTTGAATAGAATGCACACAAACAGCCAAACATATGATGACTTGAACTATATCAATTTGAGGTGCTTACGGCCCGCACCAACAGATCCAACGTTGCCTTACCTGTTCTACAGAAATAAGAATGTTGCAAAGAATAATAGCCACATGCTGTCGCTCATGCCTGGCAATGATATCATCATCAATTTGATTGACTTGGAAGAAGACAACCATGGAAATGTCCCACATCATGAACATTTAGTCACTTTACCTTTGCACCTTGCAATGAAATTAGAAATGCTAGTTGAAATATATGCTTGTAACTATGATTCACAGGATGGCTTGGTGAATGGTGCGGATGGAATACTGAAAGGCTATACGAAGAAAAAAAAAGTAGATGTCCTTTATATTAAGTTCCATGAACCGCATATATGCAAGAGCCAAGTAAGCAAGTTGTCTTATATATATAATTCAAACACTGCAAGTGATTGGACTCCTATTTTGCGAATATCAAAGCCAGTATCGACATCAACAAAGACAGGTCGACTAACTATTCACAAACAGTTTCCGATTAAACTTGCATGTGCATGTATAGTCCACAGATCACAAGGACTAACACTTGATAATGTTGCATTTTAGCCTACTAGAATTCAGATACATGGACTTGTATACACAACATTGTCCCATGTCAGAAGCATAGACTCCTTATATTTACTAAGTCCTCTGACAAAAGATAACTTCAAAGTGAAACAAAAAGTTGATATTGAGATGGAACGACTCAGGACCACCGCAAAATGGCAACTGCATTATGATTACCAATCCATTCAAACAAATTCATCTGTATCAATTCTCTCGTTTAACACACGCAGCTTAAATGCACACATGGATGATATACTGAATGACTATGATTTAATGCAATCCGATATTTTGTGCTTGCAGGAAACACACATGGCATTATGCATGCAAAACAAACAATTCCCAAATCACAATTGCATATCAAGTTACATTACACATGGGGTGATGATACTGGTGAAAAAACATGTGCCAATTTTGGACCACATACATATTGAAGAAAAGAATGTTGAACTGGTGCTTGCCAAAAAAAATTCCCATGGAACATAAGTTGCAATACTAAATTTGTACGCTACTCCCCATGCAACATTATCTAACATAGTAAATGTTATTTCCACTGCATTGGACCAGTTCCATTTGAACGGATCCATTGTACTTGTAGGAGACTTCAATATTGACATGCTACAAAATACTGGCAGAACAAAAGAATTGCAAAACTACATGTGCAAATACAATCTGCGCTTTCTTCTGAACAACACAACCCATTTGAAAAACACACTTATTGACCATGTCTGGTCCAATGTGCCCATTTCTCAATACAGTATGTTTGTCTTAGACACATATTGGTCTGATCACGATACAATTGGTATTGTACTTGAATTATGACATATACATCAAACTTATTGCAAACTCAGATTTCTATGTTTCAAAGCATATCTGTATCCCTGATTTCTACACATAGCATTCTGGTGAGCATACAGATACTCTTCTACTCTAATTATAAAATAGACATTGTGAAAAAAAACAAAAAATAAGGTACATACTCAAAAAAATTATTTGTGACTCTATTCATCTTATTCAATTTTTTTTTTTGTATATGTACATAGTAGTTTCCTTTTTCTTAACATCTGAGCTTATGTTCATATCCCTTTTGTTTTTTACTTTTGTTGATAGAAACAGAAAGGAAAACTAGAAGGCACAAAGAACTCCTACCCAGAGTTGTACATGAATCAATGAAAAGGTGCATTCTTTTTCTACCTATATTCCATAGTAAACATTTTTTCCTCTATTTTCTCTGAATTTGTCAAACTTGTTTGCAGGGATGTTTTTTTTCTTTTTTCTTTTTCTTGTGCCGAGAAGCTGCTACACTGCACGTCCACCATCCAGCAGAACTGCAATGTTGAGATAGCCATCCTACAAGTCCATTTCTCAATATGTATATCGCCCAACTATAATTGTTATTTGCAAGACATAGAACATTAGAGGCACAGTGTGCAGCTCGCAAGTGCGCAATCCAAATAAGTCGCTAAGTATGGAATAAGGGATCTGTGCATCATAAGCAATTTGTAGGGCACTGAACAATAGAGGCCCATTTCTAACCCCGCCAACCCGACAATGCACGATGCACAAACTATACATGCTCTATAAATTCTCAGCCACTCGGCAAGTCCGCTTGTCAATTTGTATATCGCGGAACTGTATGTGCTATTTGTAAAACATAGAACAATAGAGGCCTATTTTTTGACCCCTCTCGTCCAAGAATCCGCAAGTATGGAATGAGATATCGGTACATAATCTATAAAATCTCATGTCCATACTTTATAAAGGCACATATTTACTTTTGCCTCATTTCTACACACATTGATCTGCTAATCCTAGACTTGGTGTTGCACATGAATTATGAAATGTGCAGTCGGACTCGGACAGAGCCCTTTGCTTTGCTTAGGAAATTTTGAACCCGCCAGCCCGATAACCCAATTTCTATATGGCAGAAATTGGCCCAATGTAAAGCCTGCAAATATGTATTGCTCGTTTGTGGGAGCCCACCAGCCCTGGAGTAGAATGTTGAGCCAGTCACCTGGAAAATCCGCTTCTCAATTTATTATCATAAGATATTTGTAAGGCACCGAACAATAGAGCATCGTTTTTTACCCCGCCAGCCCGGGAACCCGTGATCTAGAAACTATAGATGGTCTATCAAGTCTCGGTCAGCCTGCAAGTCTGCTTCTCAATTTGTATATCACGAAACTTTGTGTGCTACTTGTAGAACACCGAACAATAGAGGCCTTCTTTTGAACCCGCCCGCCCGAGAACCCGCGATCCTGAACCATGCACTTTCAGACTTGGCCATTCCTTCCTTGCTTTCTCTTCCCCGTGGTCGTTACCTTCGCACATGTGCATAGTAAAAAAATTGTTTATATATATATCTTCTTTCTAAATCTTTGATGCTAACAGGTCATTGTGCAACTACCGTCTAAGTTGTCATTGATGCATGCAAGACTCGATAAGTTTTGTCATTAATGTAATTTTTGCGAATCATTTTCTTCTCCCTTCCTAGTTTTAATTTCAAATGCCATGGAATGTCATTCACACGCCACCATCTTGCTTCCTTCACAAAACCTCCAATCGCTTCCCAATCTTAATTTCAAATACCATGAAATGTCATTTGCATGCTGCTAGCTTGGTTTGTTCACGAAACCTCCAATCCTTAAATGTTCTTCACCGTAACCCTCACCTTCGCACTTCTAAGTTTACAATAACTACGCTTTACTTCTAACAAGTCACCATACAACACACATAGATATTGTCATTAATGAGTAGATTTTCCATTCGCACGCATTGAAGCAATGTTTGCGGTGGGTTATATTGTGCCCTCCATTTCTTCATTTTAAGCAGCGTCTGGAGCCAGCCAACCTTTTGAGAAACTACTGTCAGCAGCTCCACAACATTTTTGTAGAGATACAATGAACATCTTCCTCAAGAGATTCCCGTGCAGAAGGATGGAAAAAGAATTGTAGGGGAGTCGGAGCATCTTGAAATTTACCATCAAAACATGGATCTTGACACTGATTTGGAAAGCATATTATGCAACCTTGATCAGTCTGCACACACAATTCATCATGCCTGCTCAATGGACATGGTTGGTACTAAATTTTTTTACGAAGATGAATACTTCGTATTCCAGAGTGTTGTTTTTGAAACCGAATCAAAAAAATTAATCACTGAAAAAAGAGATGTAATAAATAAGAAACGAAAATATCATTCAGAGCTTGACCTTGCCAATATGCATGCATCCAAAATCTGTGAACGTCACAGGGAAACTGGAGATGCTCTTCATGATTCTATTGGAGTCATTGAAGCCAAAAATGCCAGACTAAAGAACTGGATTAAGGAATTAGAGGAAGCTTTGTTTCCTATGCCATTGCTTGGAAGTTCCTTGGAAATAACCATGTCTACGACTACGTGCACCCCTGCAACAAATCTAAAAGGGTCCTCCAGCTTCCTCGCATCTTGTAGAGGATACATGGAGAAAAATATCAACAAAAGAATAGAATTGATTGCCAAGGCCTGGGAAACATCACAGAATATGGATTCCCTGGGGAGCAGGGCACATAACTTGCTCCTACTTCTGCAGATGGATTTAAATAATGAAGAAACTTTCTATGTGCACTCGGTCATCCATTTTTCCTTTCATGTCAACAGCATGCTAGAGATGAGAAGAAGACAACATGATCTCCCATCCAAAAAAAGTCTCACTCAATTAGAAGCATGCTGGAAACAGAAAGTGAAGAACCTGTACCTAATCGTGCAATCATGTGAGCAAGCAATATCAAAGAAAGAAACATTATTCACAAAGCTCACCAAAATAGACTTAGCACGAAAGAAAAATGACTTCCAGGACCTCAGCTTAATCCTCAACTCGTTGACGTTAACCAAGCAAGATTTTGATCAACAAGTTGATAATTTGAAGGCCTTGTCTTTATAAATTTTTTACAGAATTGTTGAATATCATGAAGAAGAGGTGGACAACTGGCTAGTCGGGTATTCGCTATGGAATGGAGACATTCATGAAGGTCTGTGTAAACTTTCAATTGATCTAAGAAAATTATAAAATGAAGTTTTCAACACTTGAATCCACAATGACATCAACGTCGCCCCCTTGAGAAGCTATATTGAAGAGAACTTGAAGTGGATCAGCCACAAAATCCAACAGGAAAATGCATAAATCCTCTGTGTATCAATCCAGTTATTGAAGCGGGCTACCCACAAAAAACAGAAGGGAAAGGCACCACCAACCAAACACAAAAATTAATTATACGTACCATCCATGTAAGTGTATAGTGATAGTCCTTTCTTTATCAATCCAGTTATTCTTTTTCTGAGTAGAAATCTATAGGCAAAAACTGATCTTCCCATTTCTACTTTTTAGGTATTACATTCTAGTGTGTCCAACTTCTTTCCACACTCTTATTTCTTGTACATATTTCTGTTATGGTTTGCAGGAGCCCCAATCCTAGTCTATATGACAAACGCATTTACATTTCCAGGGATATGTAACAAACTATTATTTTTTTCATATATTCCAATTAAAACTATTCTTTTGTCTCCTTATATATTTATGTCTTCCTGGATTTTTTATCTTCAGCTATGTTTCATGTGAAGTCATTCTGTTTATTTTATCTCTATTCTCTTTTTTTATTTTTCAAAATAAAGTATGACATAAATCACTCACTCAAATTCGACATATCATATTTCACACATATATATGTTTCTTTAAATTTCCAGGAATATGTAACACGTTTCATTTTTTTCCAATTTTCAACACGCCAGCTCGACAACCCATGCTCCAAAAACTACCTAAGTATGTAATATGGGCTCCGTCACACTATATAGAATGAGGGATTCGTACCTGCTCTATAAAAGTACATATTTTGTATGTATAAAAGTAAATATCTACTTTAAAAAATCACGCTTTTGCTATGTACAATTTATGCTCTCCAGGAACCTATAGTTTGATACATTCCAATTTCTTGTATCCATGAGCCCCTGTTTTAAATAAAAATTATTCGGAAATGCTATTTATTTGGTCCTCCTATCCACCACCCTGTGTAACAGACATTGGTACTATATTTTTTGTACATTTGTCCACCAACGTGTGTAAAACCTATCTAAAGAAAAGTAATTCCCGAATGTTAAATTTTTGGGACACGAGCCCCTTGAAATTCAAATAGTCCGCAGGTCCCTTTATCAATTTGTACATCATGGAACTCTCGGTGCTATTTGAATGTCATGGAACAATAGAAACCCACTTTTTAGGTCCCTAGCCCGAGAACCTGCGATCCAAAAACTGGCTAAGTATGGAATGAGAGTTTCGTCTATGCTCTAATTTAGGAAGGCTAGTTTTCCTCCTGCTTTTATGTGCTCCTAGATTTTTCATTTT
>JZKD02S1672951.1:596332-626578 GCA_000966675.3 Picea glauca | reverse complement strand
TTAAATGTAGTTTGTAGTTAAATTATTAATTAATCACAATTATATCCTTTAATTAATTAATAACTCACTTAATCAATATCATTAAATCATCTTTGTTTAATTAATACCTTGTTAAGACAATTAATCCCCTAGTTAGTTTTACTTTATAATTCTTAAACATTTATTCAACTAGGGTTGTTACAGGTACTCTAAGAGTGATTTTGGCCATGTTTTGTTTCATGCCTTAGCAAGAAATTCAGGCTTAGTTACCCTACCCATACACTCACCTCGTTGTCAATTGTACCCCCATGGTTGTTGATTACAAGTTTATGGCCTAGTTTATGTTATATAGGTTGACACATAGGTGACTTTGAGTGGTGTATCACGGTACCTAAGGCAAAATCTGTACTCTATGGGAGACACCCAAAGGGACTGTCGGCCGGAATTCTGGGTAACTTCTTCTCCTGGCCAGTTTTCTACCTTTGTGAATGCTTTGGACGATCAAGAATTCATCTCCCCAGGTTGGAAGCATTCAAAAGCGTCGTTTGTTTGGCTTATATCCTTTTAGAATTTGCTTCTTAGTTGGGTGCTCTGTGTTCCCTAGTTTTCCATAGAGAGTTAGTTAGTCATTTCTTTGAGTCTCTAACCTACGATGGTAGACCTCCAACTTCGTCCACCATGAGGACTTTTTGGTCTCCCTCTTAGAAACATGGAGCCACCTCCTTATAGGTGTATACTTATATACCAATTATTTACCAGAGTCAGTGTGTGATACTTTTATGAACTTGAATGATCCCGCAAGGGAAGAACCTATGCATAAGATATCCATGGCCAAAGTTCCTCATGATACAAACCAAGGAATCCCTTGGCAAGGGGATTCATTTTCTTTTCCTTTATTTTCAAATGTTTGTTGGAAAACATTGAGAGGGGGGGTGAATCAATATTACCTATTTAAACAATTAGTAATCAATTTTATATTATAATTATCATCACTATTGATCAACAATAGAATTTTTATTTAAACAATCAATTATATAAGTATACTTCAACAAGCATTAAAAAGTTTATAAATAATAATCTTTTGTTTGTGAAGGATACCAATCCTCTTTAGAGAACTGATTCTTGGAGACACAAATCCCCTTCTTTAGGGAACCAACCCCAGGAAGCATGAACTCCCTTATTTTAGGGCACCAACCCTAGGAAGCACCAATTCCCTTGTTTTTAGGGCACCAACTCTAGGAAGAACCAACTCCCTTGTCTTTAGGGAACCAACCCTAGGAAGCACCAACTCCCTTGTATTTAGGGAACCAAACCTAGGAAGCACCAAATCCCTTGTTTTCACACTTTACTTAGTAAAGGATATGAATCCTTCTTTGTTCCTCCCTTCCACCTTCATTACATAAGTATCTTCACCTTTCCTTCTTGGACTCTGCTTCTGCTTTTGATCTTCTGATATGAACTACAGAGACACTTTCTTGTCATGATTCTTTCATGTTTATATAGTGTTCCAATTGATGTGAGGTTTGAAGAATTGTGTGCCTTTATTTGAACTCTGAACCATTGCATCTCTTCATTTAAATGATAATATTAAACTTTAAATAATATCATTTTTCCTTTTTATTATTTATTCATAATGCTCATGATTTAACTCTTCTTTAATCATGATTGTGCATTGATTCTTTACTCTACATCTCTCAAATTGTTGTGAATTAGAGTATTAATCAATAGGATCTCCCTTCAATCAAAATTCATGTGACCACAAGGTCGAAACCACGAGCTTATCCATTCCAAGAATTGTTTTAATAGCACTTTCTTCTTCTTCCCCTATTCTTCTATGTGGGACTGTATTCAAACATCTGAGGGATTATTCACTTCTATTCCATTTAGCTTATTTTCCTTATCACATGACCACTGTTGTAACCATTTTCTTCGATACTCTGTCCTTCGTTATTTACGATCTTTGAAATCATTCAATCGTCCCATAGTACATTTCACCGAAGTGCATATACTATATTCACTAGTATATGAGATGGTCAATATTTAATATTTTGTTAGATGGATGATCCTAGCTTATCGAGAGGCTTCAAACAAATCGACGGTCAAGACTTAATCAGGAGTTGAGATGAACGATTCTTGTTCACTCTAGGACTTCGACTATTTTTGGCTCCAGGACTCTGGAGTAGAGAAATACATGCAAAGGTTTACCTACCGAATAATTCATAGAATGGAGGTGACCGCTTGCTATCATTTAAGACCTCCACTTATGTTATCCTTCCATTATGTTTGATCAATGGTAGAGAATGCTCCCGAAGTAGATCAACAATTAGTGTTAATTCGTTATTCACGCTTACTCTATTCTTCCACTGTACTTGATCATACGGTCAAGAAATCTTTCGTAGGATCTTAGATCAATGACCAAATGTTAATTCGTGACTCCGGCCTTCAAGGCTTCAGATATTTTAGCTGGTAGGAGAAGCTTGATATCCTTGGAGGATATAGTCCCAGAGTGACATGGATTGTTGATGTCACTGTTGTCATGGCACTAGTTGAGTGGCTTCCACGTGTCACCTTGATTCATGACTTTCATATACCTAATGTGCCATCTATACCTTGACACTTGTCACTAGTCGATTAGACCACATGTCATATATGTCTTATGCCACATGTCTCCCTCATGGATCATGGTTTTACACTTCGCGGCGTCTGGAGTTTTTTCACTTTTATACCATCCTTCGATCATTTTCGAAGTACCAAATAGATCTATCATTGTGTATCTTTTCTTGTCTTGATCGACGACTTCGGTTAACTTCGGGGCTCCAAAGTTTAGGATTTATTGGTTTATCTGAGCTTCTTATCATCGGTGTAGGTTAATGTTGGAGTTGACCACCTTATTCCTTTTAGTGTGATCTAATAGTTTCAATATTCATTCCATATCAATAGTTGAGAGGATTTCCCTGCTCTTCCTCTGATCCGATGGTTGATGGGAGTTTGCGAATTTGGGGCTTCGACCTTCAGGTAAGATTAAATATTTTAGAATCCTTTTCGTCAGAGTGGTCAGTGCTTAATTCTAGATCAAAATGGATCTAACGACTGGGAAACCATCTGAAATGCCTTCCTGATCAACGATTGGAATTATTTTGTGACTTCAAGATTTCATGGATTCTTTGTTGTCTCCAGTAATCGCTGAAGTGGCAAAGTGAAAAATTTATTTACAAAGATAATTTTAAGGATGGAAATTTATATTAAAATGTAGAAACGTAGGATAATATTACTAGTCCTTAATATGAAAAATGTAAAATGTTTGGCGATAATTTTGTAAAAATATTTAAAATTCTAAGGATTTTGTATAGTTTCTATAAACATTTGGTGATTTTTAAGGTAAAAAAAAATTATTCTATGGAATTTGTGGGGATCATTTTTAGAAAAAAAATGTAAATTGGAGAATATTGTTCTGGGAAAAACCATGGAAATATCCCATCTCCAAAATTTATCCCCTAAAATCATATATGGTTATTTATCTACTACTTGATCCAATGGTCCATAACTCTCCTACTTCAGATATGCCGATTGAGATTTAATCCTTCCAACCTCTGAATTTACCTTAATGTAACGATCATGGATTGTCCTGAACTAAGAATGAATGGTTCATGTAACTCGATCCTTTAAAAAATGATTTATTTACTTGCAGAACTTTGTCTCCTGTGTTAGTTCAAATGTTCCATATCTTCTGATATTTGATTAATGTTTGTCCTTCTGAGCTTTGGGTTTATACTAGATTCTTCTACACCCTATTGACATCAATGACAATATCATACCACTGTTTCCAACATTCTCCCCCTTTTCCATTGATGGAAACCTTTTCTTTGAAATATTTTTATTTTTGTTGCTTATCAATTTCCTCCCCCTTTGACAACAATGATAGAGGGGATATTTCTTCGCTCCCCCTATGGTGATTCTCCCCTTGACCATGTTCCCCTTTTCTTCTAATGATAATTTTGTGGTTTTAATGAGGTATGTGAATTACTTCCAAATTTTGTCAAAGATTTTCAAAGGTACTTCTGGGTAAAGGTTTTGTGAATATGTGTGCAATTTGTTCTTTGGTGTCCACATACACTATTTTAACCACTCTTTGAGTAACCTGATCTCTTAATAAATGGTTTCTAGGGACCTAACCCCTCATGTAGGTAGAATAATATGTTTCCATGTAATAAAGTTCAATATTAATAAGGCCTAGCAATAAGGAATAACAAGTCAAATGTAAGAAGACCTAATAGAAGCTTTCGCTTCTAGAAGCATCTTCCTCTAGATTTTTGTTTTGGATAGACATATTTAGTATACATAAGAGTAGAGGGTATGAAAAGTTTTGTCTTGGATATTATTGTAATAGACATTTGTTCTGCTGAAGGTTTCCCACTAGAAGTGTCAAGTGAACATTGATCTCAGTAATCAAAGTGCTCTTATAATGTACCCCAAATTTCACAAAAAAAAAAAAAAAAAAAATTGAGGGAACACTATCGTCTAAACTGAGGTGTACAAGGGATATTAAGATCCATACCACTTTTTCTCACTGGCATTACTACTAACATTATTAAATTATTTGTTAATAAAACAATGGTTAGTCCTGTCAAGGTCCATAGCATAGGCCTAACCAGTGCAAACCATTCATGTAAGTCCTAGCTACCCATTAACATAACATAAGGCACTCATAGACTACAACTCATATAAGTCCTGGTTATATTACTAAGCATAACACAAGACACTTATAAAAATGTGATTCATATAGCCCTAGTCTATTTTATGAAAATTACAGAAGGCACTTATACAAAATAACTCATATAAGTCCTAGCTATTTTATTAAACATATACCAAGCACTTATAAAATATAACTCATATAAGTCCTAGTTATTTTATTAACATATCATAAGGCACTTGTAAAAATACAAAGATCTAAACCCATACTCTAACTAAGCTTTAATATCCCACCCTTGAACACTAGCACACAAAGAGAAAGGACTAGGTTCTAACCACCATGTCCTAACCTCCGCGCTAGGAGTCTGCTGAGTTTACAAAGAGTCTCGAAATGTTGAATTAGACCTAGGAATAAGGTTGGAACCATGTTACTGATACTACTATCTGCATCCACCATAATTCTTGGCCTGTGAGTGATTCGATAAGCATTAACTATCGAGTCATCGAACAACCAAAACTGAGCCTTGGAATTAGGTTGGTCGTAGCCTTTGATGGTGGTAGGTTGCCTTGTTTTCCAGGACTAAATTTTTTATAGGGGAAGCCATTGTGGTATTTCCACCTCAGCTACCTTCACATGGAAGAGATAAGGTAGAATACCCTCCATCCTTTTCCACTATCAGAGGCACGCAGTGTAACTACCATCACATTGATTTTTCATTCAATTTTTGGTTTTCTTTGTTTTTCTTTGCGATAGTAGGGTTAAGTGACTGTAGTCGTTCATGGTGGTCATGGAAAGGCCACTTCCCTTGACACTATTCCCAAATATTTGGCTAGGATTGGTGTCAAGGCACTTAGTCGGTTTCATTTTTGACCCCATGGTCACTGTTTTCCTCTTGGCCTGTATGAGGTAAGCTTATTCCCTCTATATAACCTTTCCATACTTGTTGCCTCAAAACGATTTTTCACTTACGCCTGGGTGAACAGATTCCTCTCTTTTAAATATTATTTAACCATTTATTACTGTATGCATGGTCTCTGTGATTACGAGAGTTCTTAGTCCCGAGTCTTGATTTATAATGAATTATTCTTTTCATTGAATCTTTGTATTGGACGAGCTCTGTATAATAAATTTCCATGGGTGTATCCTATGCTTACTTTGTTGGGTAGAGTTTTGTATAATATATTTCCATGGTTGTTACCCACGTTTACTTCGTTGGGTCAAGTGTTGTGTAAGAGGTGTTCCATGCCCTTACTTTGTTGGGTCAATCTCTGTATAATACATTTCCCTAGTGTGAAAAAATATTCTCTGTATTCAAAATTTGTATAACGTATTTCCATGGGTGTGACCTGCGCTTACTTTGTTGGGTCGAGATGTGTGTAATACATTTCCATGGTGTGAAAAAATATTCTCTATGTTCGAAATATGTATAATGCACTTCTCTCTATATATATCTTTAAGTAATTTCTTACTATGCTGAGTCGAACTCGGTATGTTGTATTTCGAAATGTAAGTAATTAATTTACCAAGGGGTTGAGCTCTGTATGATGCATTCCCATACCCCTTCTCCGTTATGTTGTTTTTACGTTGAAAGCTCGTTGTGTAAGTTTCTAAGTCCTCGTCTATTATTTTGACATTGCGTTTCATATATTAAATGTCTACCATGTTTTTCCAGGGGTCCTTTACACAGTCCAAACCCTACTCAGGTTTTGTCATTCCTCTGTAAAGTTTCTCGGTCATCCAGACTGTAAACCCTAATTACTTCTCAATTCGCTCGTGGATGAAAAACCCTAAACTCTTTGTAGTGTTTTGGTTTGGTTTTGGGTTTGCACAACGATGTAGCCCCGCGTTCCTTTAAGGGAGACTTACTATATAAATTTTATGGTCTGGCAACCCACTATATAAGTTATAATTCACTATGTTAATGGAAGTGTTTAATTCAATCTTAACTATTAGTCCCATGCCCTCCTTTGGCTTTCCAAAACCAAGTTTTAACTTGCATGCATTGGATACCTAGTTCGCTAAGGGGTCGGGACCATAGTGTTTTTAAACCATTCCATGCACAAACGAACAGACTCACATAGATTCATATCCCAATTTAACTTCTCGTTAAGATTACATGTATTGTTGACCTCTATTGGAGTTCGTCGAGTATTGAATAATTGTTTGTTGTTTGTTGTTTGATGAATTTGTTACAGTACGGTTTCCTCTTGTAAACTCTTTGTGTAAAATACTTATAGATTTTTGTTAAGATTCACTGGCCTACTTGCGTATTATAGGGACTCTGTTTAATATGATTAACCCACATTATTTGGCCATCCGTAGATATTTTAAATCATCTTCAAGTACTATTATCAGGTTATTGAAGATTCGATCTGTGGGTATCCATTTTACTTTATTACTTATTTCTCTTTATTAATTTAGTTTCTACATGTTATCATGATTTTGTTTTCAAATGAAAGACTTTGTTTATACTTCTAATTGCAAAATGTGTTAATATCTCACAAGTATAAGCATTGATGATGGCGCCCTTTTGTATTTCTAGGGAACCCATCAGGTGAACACCGCACCCACTTCCCTCCTTTGTCTTGGATGGGTGGTTTCATAAGATGGTGAGAATGCCTCTCTCAAAATCGAAACCTAAGTTAATTATTTTAAATCCTTTACTTTGTTGCAATTTTGGAAATTTTGTATCCTTGAAAAATTACTAAATACCATTTGTTTGTTTGTTGTAGGTTTGGGAGGTGGACCATATACTTGGCGAGACAATCCGCCTATCCGTAAAAGGTATTTGGGTTCCATCTTCTTCCACTAATTCTTACGAGAACTTGTGGATAGTCTTATGTAGTCCATTTAAATTTATGTTTTCATTTAGATAGGGAGTCCTGGTATTTGAGGGACTCAATTGTAAGATTTAACCATTGATGGTAATAAATGCGTAAGACAAATTTGTCAAAACACTTGTACTTTATCATGTGCCTTTTACATTTGACGCAACACATAATGGGATTGTTAATCTTTTGTTTTACATAACATCAACAAATTTACAGTAGTTTTATTCATGTTTACGTATAATATATATATATATATATATATATTCACATATATCTATATATATATATGTAAAACTATACTGAAAATAACATACTACCACAGTACTTTACATAGTGGTAACCATATCAACTAATATGACTATAGAATGATTTCAAACAGATTGCTTATAAACAATATAACAAAGATATGGAAACAATTGTACAACTACTAAACATCATTAGCATAGTACCAAATTTAAATACACAACTGAAAATATATATATGAAAAAGATGATGCTGGGAAAACAAATGGAACAACCAAGTTCCACCCAACCGTAGAACATATCAACCACAATCACTTGTCCTGATCACCCCCTAGCCTGACCATGAGTCCATAAGGGGGAACTAAATTATCCTCTTTAGCTATAATCAGCATCAACAATACAAAAAATGCTTTGCCTCACACTAACAGTGCTCATAACAACAAACAATTCTCCATTTCCTCCAACATACTAAGCAACGTCCTGCCTCCCACATATGTTCTATATAATCTTATGCCTAGGTCTTTCATTTCTTTCCCTCCTTGGGGAAATTTATAGCTTTACAAATCCTTGATTTTTAGGGGCTTCTAGTGGCCAAATTCCACTTTTTCCACTTGTAAAAATCATCCTTGAGGTAATGCAAACCTATTCCCCACTCATGGAGTCATGGTCAACTATTTTTAACCTGGCTATTCCATTTGTCTTCCAACATTAATTTTATTAAAAGTTTGTCTCATACACATGTCCAATAAAAGAGGACATTTGGGAAAGTCAAATATTTTCCCAATAGTCATCAAATAATTAATTACATAATCAAAAATTACAAATTCTGATTTTCCATAAATGGAAAATAATTTCCAAATCCAAATTTTCCAAAAACGGAGATTTATTTCAAAATTCCACATAGAATTTAATTTTCTAAAATTTGAGGATATTACATCCTCTCCCCCTTAAGTAAAACACTATCCTTAGTGTTCATTTCTCTCTCGGAATAGGGTTGGATAATATTTCATCATATCTTCTTTCAATTCCCAAGTGGCCTCCTCAGGACTAAAGTGCTTCCATTGCACTTTTACCTGGGCGATGGCTCTGTTTTGTAGTACTATTTCTTTCCTATCCAGAATGCGTAGAGGTTCTGCTTGGAACTCGCCTTCTGGTTCCACCTGCACCATGTTCCAATCTATGATGTGAGTAGGATCATGATTATACCTTTTTAGTTATGAAACATGAAAAAAATTGAACTTTTAAATTTGCAAGGAGTGCTACATACACCATGGGTCTGATTCGAGTTAAAATATCGAAGGGCCCATAAAACATTGGTGCCAAATTTGAAAAACTTACTATCTTTATAGAAATCCTTCTTTCTTTCACTTTTAAATATACATGTTCTCTAGTTTGAAATTCTTGATGTCTTGTTTTTAAATCTGCGTAGCTTTTCTATCGGTCCTGGGCCTCTTTCAAATTTTGTTGTACTTTTTTTACCTTCCTCTCCATCTCATGGATCATTTCTGGTCCCACCATAATCCTGTCAGCTAGATTATCCCAACTAATTGGGGCTTTGCATTTCCTTTTGTATAAGACTTCAAAGGGGCTCATCTTAGTTGATGTTTGATAACCGTTATTGTAAGAAAAGTCAACTTACTGGAGGTACTCCTCCCACTTAGTTGGTTTTGTCCTTACGTACATTCACAACATGTCGTCTATAATATGGTTTGTTCATTCTATTTTCCCATCCGTTTGTGGAAGGTAGCTTGTGCTGAAATTCAAGTTAGTATCTAATCCTGCAAACAATTCCTTCCAAAAAATTGACATAAATTTAACATGTTTATCAGAAATTACCATCTTAGGAATTCCATGCAATCTAAATATTTATTTCATAAAAATTCCAGTGATATTAATCACTTTATAAATAGATTTCACAGGTATAAAATGTGCAGATTTACATAGTTTATCAGCCACTACCATAATCAAGTTATTTTGTCTTTGAGTCTTAGGGAAAATTGTGATGAAGTCCATCGAGATAATCTCCCATTTCCATTCTAGTATAGGAAAAGGTTGTAATAGACCTACTGGATGTTGATGTTCAGTCTTTACTTGTTGACAATATACCATTTAGACAAATATTCAGTTGTTTCATTCTTTATGTTAGTCCATTAAAAAAACTTTCTTAAGGTTGTTATTGTTTTTTGGTATCGTGGGTGACCAAAATATGGTTTTGTGTGCAGTTCGTCAAGAATTGTTGTCCTTAAATCAGAAAAATTAGGTACATACAGTCGGTTTTTGAACCTTAATAGTCCATTTTTATCTAAACTCAGATCTATTATGTTCATTTTTTCTGTATTTACTTGCAATTTTGGTTGTTTTAATGTAATTTTCGTCATTATTGCTTGCATATTTTATTCTTTGTTCGATAAATTTTCTTCTTTGCTGAAATTTATTTCATAGAGTCCATTAGTCCTCCAACTTAGTGCATCTGCAACTACATTTTCTTTACCTTTGAGATGTCGTACATAGAAATCAAATTTGATTAAGAAGGCCAACCATCTTGCTTTCCTTATGTTGAGGTCTAGTTTGTTGAACAAATATTTTATGCTACTCTTGTCAGTTAATAGCACAAATTTTCTTCCCATTAAATAATGTTGCATGCATTTTTAATGCATGAATTACAATTTTTAATTCTAGATCGTGAGTCACTTAATTACATTCATGTTCTTTCAGTTTATGTGATTCATAAAAAATGACGTGTCCATCTTGTGTCTGTACTCCTCCTAATCCTTCTTTTCTTGCATCCCCAAAAGCTGCAAAATATTTATCAGGATCCGCTACCTTTAGGATAGGTGTTGTCGTTAAAATTCCTTTTGATTTATCAAAACTGTCCTGACAGTTTTGTGACCAAGTAAATTTTATTCCCTTTTTCTTTAACGAGGTAATCGGGTATGCGATCTTGGAAAATCCTTCGATAAATCTCCGGTGATAACCAGTAATTCCCATAAATGATCTTATGTTTGCAACATCCATAGGAATAGGCCATTCCATAATGGATTTTGTCTTTCTGAGATCAACAACAATACCATCTTTGGATATTATGTGTCCTAATTAATGTATCTTTCTTTGGTAGAAATCGCACTTATCAAAATTATCATACAACTTATCTTCCCTTAAAGTCTACAATACTATTTTCAGATGTTCTTCATGTTCTTCTTTCGTTTTTGAGTAAATTAGAATATCATCGATAAAAACCAGCACAAATTTATGCAGATATTGGATGGATATACTATTCATCAAACACATAAAGTTTGTTGGTGCATTCGTAAGTCCGAATGGGATTTTGACAAAATCGTAGTCTCCATAACGTGTTCTAAAAGTTGTTTTACCTACATCTTCATCCTTTATTCTGAGTTGGTGATAACCAAACCTTAAATCTAGTTTATAAAATATCCTTTCCCCTCTAACTTGGTCAAATAGATCATTAATTATGGGTAAGGGATACTTATTTTTAATTGTCATTTTATTCATTTTTCGATAGTCAATACACAGTTTCAAAGTCCCATCTTTATTCTTAATGAATAAAATTGGTTCTCCCCAAGGTGAAACACTTGGTCTGTTATATTATTTATCCAATAGTTCTTGTAACTGAATTTTCATTTATGATAACTCAAGTAGGCTTATTCTATAAGGTGCCTTAGATAGTAGGGTAGACCCAGGTAGTAGATCGATAGAGAAATCTATCTCTCTCCTTGGAGGTAGTTCTAGTATTTCATCTACAAATACATATTTGAACCCATGTAGGAGCGTACAGTATTCTAAAATCAATTTACTTTCTTCTCTTAGAAGATTAGTTACTTGTACAACATAAATTTGGAAACCTTTGTTCATGAATTTCTTAAATTGCATCACTGATATTTGCCTAACAGAAATTGGTTTTATGATTCCTTGTACCATTCTAACTGTGTTATTTTCATCTATGTACACAAATGACTTTTCATAAAATTTTGATATCACTTTATGTCTCTCTATCTAGTCCATGCCAATGATTATATCATAAGATACCAAAGGTAATATGTTCACATTTAAATTTATATTTTGACCATCTATGCTTAAATCACAATCATAAATAAAATTTGTTACTTTTCTTTTCGTCGTCATTGCTAACTGCACCAAATAGGACTTAGCATGCTTTACTTTCTTTAGTTTGCTCAATTCAACTAAAGAGGGAGTGATAAAACTCATACTAGCTCCTAGGTCAATTAGTATCAAGACATTGTGGGAATGAACTTTACCTTTGACTTCCACAATAGTGGATTGATGATCTTCTTGTTTTCCATCCAAAGCTGCATTGATTTTATGCCCACTTCTACCCACATCTTTGACCATCGAAGCCTCTTGAAGGTTATGGACTAAAGTTCTTGCTATGGGATTTAAGTGTGGACAATTCCTTCTCAAGTGAGGTTATCCATACTCTCAACACTTCAATGGTTCTCTAGGAATGTCCCCAACCTTTTTGACTCCCAGGTTAGCTAGTGTATTTCTGCCTTGGGAATTCTGTATATTTGAATAGTAATATTTTCTTTGGAAACCTTTCTCCATATTACTAAAAGGGGCTGGTTGGAAGTCTTTCTTACACCCATTCAATATGTCATGTTTCTTGTCCTTCCATGCTTTGGGAATTTCAAATCTCTATTTGTACTGATCATAACACATCTGAGCCTTTCTAAACACTTCATTTAAAGACTTGGGATTGTCAAATTCAATTTTTTCCTTGTATGACTTTGGTAGACATCTCAAGAACCTTTGTATCTTTACCTTGTCTTCTTTGATGTACGGTACAAACCCCAAAAAATATAGAAATTGATTTATCAGATTGTCCATCGCCATTTTTCCTAGTCATTGTTAGTAGAATTCCTTACTTTTTCTTTCATAATAATGTTTTGATAAGTACTGCTTCTTGAAATACTTTTTAAAATATGACCATTCCATTTGTTTCTCCTTCAATCCCTTGGCTAATTTCGGGTCTTTCCACTATATTCTATCTTTTCCTTTTAAGTTGTAAATGGCCATTCTGAATTTCATATTACTAGAGTAGTTATAAATATGGAAGTATTTCTTTATATATAGTAACCATGCTTCTGCCTCCTCCCCAATATTTGATTCTCCATCAAAGGTGGAATGTTTTATTTTCTTGAATTCACCTTCCAGGTGATCCACTTGTTTTCTTTTCCTTCTTGTAGATACTTTGTTTTCTGTCATGTGTGTGCCTTCGGAATAACTGTCCTCTTTTTCCATTTCATGACCAGAATTTTTAGAGGACTTTTTGTTGACCTTTTCCTCTTTTTCATTGTCCCTGGGACTCTTCTTTGTTACTATACTGTGTAGCAACATTTTTTTTATCTCTAGTTGGTCTTCTTGTGATTTCTTCATCTTTTCATTATCCTCTTTAAACACTCTTAATTCCATGATAAGGTTTTTCATTGTTTCCAAATCCTAGGTGGCTGAAATCCCTTCACAAATTATGCTTAGGGTCGTTAGGAAGCCCTTGATTTGGATTCCCTTTAGGTATTTTTTGTTCTTCATTCCGTGCTGACATTTTCACAATATAAAAATTGTTTTTTTCTATTTGTAACAGTAAATGTGTTTGTTATATTTTCTTCAAGGAAAAAACAAAAAAATTGAATTCTAGTGTTTCCATGAGGTCCAAGCGTTGTAACCTACATCTATGATACCATATGTAATGTACCCCAAATTTCAAAATATATATATATATATATATATATATATATATATATATATATATTAGGGAACACTATCGTCTATACTAAGGTGTACAAGGGATCTTAATATCCATACCACTTTTTTTCACTGGGGTTAATACTAAAATTATTAAAGTATTTGTCAATAAAATAATGGCTATGCTTGTCAAGGTCCATAGCCTAGGCATAACCATTGCAAACCGCTCATGTAATTCCTAGCTACCCATTAACATAACACAATCAACTCATAGACTACAACTCATATAAGTCCTAGTTATATTACTAAGAATAACACAAGGCACTTATAAAAATGCAATCCTTTATCATTGAAAAATCGTCTGCAACATTGCACGCAATGGTTAAAGAAAGAAGTCAATGATAGAAACAATTATTCCACCTACAACACAAAAATCCATCAAAGGAAAAAAACTATATACTTGGTTCAAAAATCAAAATGCGCAAATTCACCAAAGGAAGCACACCCACAGTGCACAAAATGCACAGGCTAACACAAACCTCAAAATGTACTCTGCGCAAGATGCATGGATGTCTACAAGGAAATCCACACACTTCTATGAACGATGCATTTATGAATCTTGTCAGCCCCTCAACCACTTCTAGTCTGACCCCCAACACGATTTGACACTCATATATGAGCGGAATCTAGCTTGGAGGTTGGTCAAGGGCTAGGAAGTGCCCTAAAAAGCCCCTTGTTCACACTATGAACCAATTATATCTTTCCATGAATGGAAACTATAAATATGTTCCATGGGTGTGGTAGAAAAATAATAACTTTAAGGTATTGTTATGTTGCCATAATTCTTCTTTTAGAATCCTATTTTCTCTTTGAATCATTCAAGTGCTATAACAAGGTCCATTCCGCTCACCTCTTGAGGGAATTGACATTGTATTTATTCACCATTGTTACTTGTCATTGCATGAAGAGAAGATATCTCTATTATGGAACTCAAAATCCCTCCCAAAGAGGAAGAGGGGACTCATAAGTCCCTGC
The DNA here is from genome assembly GCA_000966675.3 of Picea glauca. Classification (NCBI taxonomy): domain Eukaryota; kingdom Viridiplantae; phylum Streptophyta; class Pinopsida; order Pinales; family Pinaceae; genus Picea; species Picea glauca. The sequence goes on along the minus strand of JZKD02S1672951.1, from coordinate 612,080 downwards.
CTTTCTCTATGGTTTCTATCCTATCAATATATTGATCCATTGGTAGTTATATATTGGTCATTTTGTGCTTTTCATGGTTCTAATTGTTTCAAGCTTCTCTAACTTTTATTTCTTGTTGTTTTTAGTTTTATTTCTTTGTTTCATGTGTATTTGGTTATCTAATCAACTCAAAAACTTATTTCTTGTTTATTTGACTTAACTAAGCATGAAAGTGTTGTGTTTTTTCTCACCCATGTGACAAAACCAACACAATAGATTGGAGACCATACTGGGGATCGATATCAAATTCCTTCATATTTAAGTCTTGAGAGAACTTATTTTTTTTTGTTCTAATATGCAGGTACAAAAACCGGCCTAGTCCAACATTCCAAAGTAAAAATTCAGAGCCAAGGCAAGAGAATTTCACTTTGAAATTTATTTCCCGACACATGATAGGAAGTGCACAACTTTCAAGGCACACAGACACACACTCTGCGCACTGTGTGCGTGAAAAACTTCATTACTGTGTGCACTTTGTGCCCTCTGTGTGCCTTTCAAAACTATATCCCGCACATAAGTTCAATTTTCTCAAATTGTAAGGGTTTTTATGAATGGTTTGAGGGCCCCTAGGCTGCATATTCTAATTTCTGACACTTTGTAAAGAAACTACACTTCACTTAGAGTCCCTTCTCACAAGAAAGGTTAGTTAAAATAAGCACATAGGGGTAAAAAGAATCACTATTCTTCTCTTTTGCTTTGTTGCCACATGGATGGCTCATTTGGCATTTTAAAATTTTGAGTTGAAGTTTTTTTTTTTTCAAACACAATCAATTAATTTGGGACTAGAAATCAATTTTAACCCTCAAGTATGCTCTTCCCTCACACCCTAGTGTGATCTTGGGAATCAGAAAAGGTGGTTGAAAGGACATTTTATCTCCCTTAACAAATAATTAGGAGAGGACAAAGCCCCCCTAGGGTTCCTCTTAGTTTTGGAAATCATCTTAAATCTTTGTAAGGGCCCATACATGCCCACATGTTTGCAATCTTAGGATAGTTTCTAAAAACTTTCTTAGTTTATAAAACACTCTAGGAAAGTTTAAAAGACCAAAGTAATGGGCCCATACATGCCCACATGTCTACAATTCTAGGGTAGTTTCAAAATATTTCTTAGTATAGACAACATTCTAGGGAGTTTAAAGGAATTGTAAGGACCCATATGCCCACATTGCTAGTTCTTTAGGGCTACAAATATTTCGCAAGGTTGTACCAAAGAAACATAGCAAGCTAGGTAAGAAGATTTTTAAGGACCATAGGAATTCAACATGTTTCAATATCACACTTAACTTATTAAAAAACTTTGCACACTTTTCAATTTCTTGCACACAAAACCACTCCTCAGACACATAATTTCTATTAGAATAGTGGAGGGCGAAGTAGGCTTTCTTCAAAGGAATTCTAAAAGATCTGACTACTTCTTTGGAAATTATCCACACCAATTAATTCAAACAAGGTTGTTCCATGACCTCAATCTCTCATCCCACCACATCTAAAATTTTTATAAGAATGCACTAAATTTTCTTCCACGGGAGGTGCCAAAATAATTTTTTTAGTTTAGGTAGGATCTCGGGGGTAGGCATTCGAATAACCCCCTTTTATCAAGTTATCACATTTTGAAACAATAGAAGATGAGAATGGGATATTTCAAATCCTTCAAGTCAAGTTTTCCTACACCATAAGTCAGGGAGATACCCATGAAGGGTCGACGTTCGAGGTCTAGTTGTTCTTCCCATCCCTCGTTGAGTCACCCAACTCTTGTGAGGGCATCTAGCCCATGACCCATTTCTGATGCCGAAAATATAAATGTCACACTTTGACTGAGGTACTTAGTGGCCAAACATAGGATATCTATTGAGGTGGTGGTTGTGGTCTGCAATCGCACCTTGATCATATTTTGTGTGGCTATTGGGAAATATCGCCAACTCTTTCGAGATATGCACCCTCTACCCCTCATTATAACTGATTACTTCAAACTTCACTAGTTCCTCTTCTGGTGGCTTCAGACCCCACTGTTGATTGCTATTGGAAGGACCAATGCAAAATTGAGAGGAATGATGATAGGTCTTTTAGGACACGAGCATTTTTTTTATTGTCCCCCCACACAGACAAAATCCACCTATCCACTTGCTTGTTTATTTACAATTGATTTATGTATGATGTTCATTTGATTACATTAAATTGTGAGTTATACTATTTTTTGAAGGTCAAAATCTCTTGTTTATTTATTTCTCTCTTGTCACCATTTTCACACATTCAATTTTACAGTCAGAACCACCACAAAATCCTTTTCATTCTAGATGCTTGCAAAATCTCCCTCCTATTTCAGGAGGAGTCCCTAGTATTGCCAACTCACCGCATCAACCATGTCACACCCCCGTGAGTGCTATTGTTTTGTGATCATATTTACTTGGTTCCACTTTGCTTGGGTCAAATACCCAATGTCATCCATCTATTAGTTCTCCTTCACAAGAAGGTGGGGGTCAAACTTCTTCTCAAGGAAGAAGTACAAACCCACAAACTCCCTCTCAAGGGATTGATCCATTACCTATACACAAAATGGCTGGAAACAATCCTCCGCCAAATCTCCCTATGCCATACTTGGGATCCCTTAACATTCATGATTTAACCAAACTCACGAATTATCCCACTTTGCATGACCCCACTTGGCCCAATATGCCTACAAAATTTCCTTCAGATATTCCAAAGATTGAAGGAAAAATAGGGTAAGATCCTACCAACCATGTTATGAAATTACACCTATGGTTCTATTCAAACAACATCATGGATGATTCCATCCGCTTGAGTTTATTTCAAAAAAATCTTACTGGTTCATAAGCCAAATGGTATGTGGACAAAAAATTAGGGTCCCATGTGACTTTTGAATCATTGGCCAAGGCCTTTTTGTCCTTTTTCCAATTACAAGTTCGTCATAACACTGGTTTAGAACTTCAATCCAAGTTCAAACCAACAACTACTATCCATATCATCGACCACATCCATGAATGAAGTCGACGACTTGGTTTGTGTAAAGAAAAAACCACCAAAGAATAATGTCTCGATTAGTTTCTTAAATCGCTCGTCTTTGTTATTGCCAAGGATGTAGTGTCCACTTTTCCTTAATCAGAAGAGGAAGACATCAATAAGGCCCAACAATTTTACCTTATCTATGCTCAATCAAGTTTATTGTACATAGCATTACCTAATGCTCCTAGACCCATACCATTTGGCCAGGACAAGCTTGGGATGTCCCATGTTGTTGATGGGTTGGTTGGTTCTATGACACATATCAACCCTTATGGCCACCCATCACCTACTTATGGTGCAAATAAATATCCGCAACCATATGGGGGGATGTCTTATCACTCTTCTCCCACTCACCAACAACATATCATGTTTTTCCTTCTCAGTCGTTGGGGGGACCCCCTCAGGTACCCATGATGCATCTGGTCTTTCAACCAAGTACAAGTTCACCCTAAACCCCCGCATATAACCCCAAAAATATTGGAAGTACTTCAACTTCCTATACATCATATAGATCGTCTCCACAAAACAATCCATATTTTCCATTCCTTGGTCCTCCAAAACCCATCTCTCCTCCACCAAGACAACCACATGTCGACGTTAATTTTGTTCAACCCTCTCCCATTCAACAGGTTCACACTTTTGAATAGTTGAAAATGGAAAATCCAACTCATCAGCCGAATAATTCCAATAATAAAGGGAAAAATAAAAACAATAACAACTCAGGACCAGGAGGAAATAACTCCCAACAAAACCATCCCACTGGGGGAAACCAGAATCAGGGCAACCAAAACCACAAAGGGGGAAACAATAACAATCAACCATGACAAGGGAAGAATAATAACCTCAGAACTAACTTCCCTTGCGCTCTATGTGGTGAGTATGGACATTATAATCACCATTTCCCCCAAAATGTCGATTTCAAATGCATGAAAGGATCCATTAACACACAATGCCCTCCAACACCACCTTCCCCTCACTAGGCCCCACAACATTATTTGCAAGCACCACCTCCAACTGTTTTGAAAAACCATATTCCACACCAAGGTGTGATGAATACCCAATAAAAGATAAACTCAGCCCCACCACAAATGGGGCAATATAAAAACCTAGGTCCCAATCAACCTGGAAATCCAACCGATAGCAATATCCTCCTTACCAGTGAGGAAGAGATTCTTATCCAAAAACATAGTCATCAATATGGCCTACCTCCTGACTCTACCCCGATGACCTCAGAAACAACTCCATCTATAGTTGGGAAACCTATGATGATTCCCCTCCCTAACATTAAACCAAACCCTCGTATACCCTGCATGTCATTATGATGGAATGTACATAACCCTCATGATAGGGCACCCCATAACTACAGTTTGGTCGATGACTTAGCACAGTCTACTGCATCCATCTCGGTGTTGGAGGTTCTCCAAACCTGTCCATCACAGTGAAAATCCTTTCTTTCCGCCTTGGGGGATGTTGACCCAGTTGATACTCGACTCATCACCTTTGATCTAATAGAGGAGAACCATGCCTCCCTGCCCTATTATCTTTTCAGATACCAATTAAGATTTGGAACATCACACTTCATCGGTGCATCATCAATGAAGGTCCATCCACATGCATCATGTCCAAAGTAATATGGTAGAAACTTGACTCCCCTAAGATAGTACCATCTTCCATCACCCTGAGAGTTTATGAAATTCGACCATCATCCCATGAAGGGCTCTCCCAAAATGTCCCTATAGAACTTTGGGGAAAAACCATCTTGATTGACATTGAATTTATCAACGCCCCACTTGATTACAATATCTTGTTTGGATGTAGCTACATGTATGCTATGAACTCGGTAGCCTCTTTTGTGTTTCGTATGATGATGTTCCCCCAAAAAGGTAAAATTGTCACCATTGACCAACTTACACATTATGAGCCTAATCATTCCGCCAATATCGATAACATCCTCCCCCTTGTATGCACAAGCTTGGATGATTTTTCACTCATGGACATGGGTCCTATAATATTAAAGGACCCTTACTTATTGGGGACATATCATGGAGCACCACCCCTCCTAAATCCTTCTATTTCAGCACAAGTGTGTGTAGTTTCCTTCAACGAAACAAATATCAGAGACAACACTCCTCTCAATGAGGCCTCTCCCCACATCAAAATTCCACCAATCAAAGAAATATTACCTCGGGAGTTTCCTAAGAACCCCACTACAACACTTCTCCCAGATCCCCCCCCTCCAAGGGAAAATATCAGTTTGGGAGACAGTCCCCCAAGCCATTACCCAAATTCCCTTTTTTTACCCCCCACCTAGAGTCCAAGCACTCCAAGTAGCTGCTACTCTCACCGTTACAAATATGGTTCTTTCCATCCCTGTATGGTATCTCCATCCACTCTCTATGGTTCCTACACAATATCTCCCTCCTCAGACAGAGGGATTACTGATGTAGATCCACATACAGGCTCCTTCCACACAACCCCCACCCGCAACTAGTAGAAAAACCACCACCTCCACCGGGGGCAGACAAAGGAAGAACGAGCCCATGGATCCACTCCCTCACCGAGCTCAACCACCTTGCACACTGTGTGAAAGAGAAGGACACCCCACAAACATATGTCCTACTCTTCCTGAGTTACACAATCTTATCTAGCTCCCTAAAGAAACCTAATTGCTTGCTACTCCACCAAGTACATCCACTGCTACTACGAAGTCCTCCACCACATGCAATAAAGGGTTACGAACCAATTTATCTTGTTCCATATGCTCTGAATATGGCCATTACACTCATCATTTCCCAGCTCTACCTCAATTCCACTAAACATTAGCCACAATATGCCACACATCTCAGTGAGAGCCCTCTCAGTCACTCCCCATGGAGGCTCACATTACTGACATTCATTATATCTCATCATCAATCCTTGAGTGAACGAAGTACCATCCACAATATCGTGACATTTGTTTTATGTCAATAAAGCCATCACAAACCGTACATGATATCCCCTATGTGTCCTCATCCCTTGAGGACAACAACACTTACCCATTGACACTTCACCTTCCATCTCCCAGGATCCCGTAGATTCTCACATTTTCCACTATGACGAAGATATCCTAGAGGAACTGACTACCCCTAATTTCCCATGGAATGTGATCCATCATCGAGCACTTTTCTTTCACAAGAGGCCTTTGAACCTCCTACCCAAGCCTCCCTGTATGTAATCGAAACCAAGGATTGTGTTCCTTTGGGGCATATTGACTAGTTCAGAAACCCTATCCCTACCCCCGATGATTTTGAAGAAGGCAACATGGCCAACATCTACCCCACCATAAAAATTGACATTTCTATTAAAACTCACATCATAAAATAAATCACCATTGGTGATGCATGCTTCCATGAAGAAATCATTGCTTATAAAGCTCTATTTCACGAATACCGGGATATTTTTTCCTGGTCATATACAGAGATGCCTGGCCTCAATCCTTCTATAGTTGAACATCGAATCGACACCTGGCCAGATATCGCCCCTGTTTTTCAAAAGAAACGACCCCTCCACCCATCCAAAGCTACGGCTATCAATGCCGAAATTGACAAGTTACGCATTGTTTGGTTCATTTACCCCATTGCATACACTTAATGGGTCTCTAAGCCCATTCATGTTAACCAAAAAACAGGGAACTATTCATGTCTGCACAAACTTTCACAACCTCAACCTTTCTTGTCCCAAAGACAACTTCCCAACCCCTTTCATCAAACAAATCATCGATGATTATGCATATCATGAAGCATTGTCCTTTATGGACAGGTTCTCTGGCTATAATCAAATTCAAATCCACCCAGCAGATCAGTACAAAACCACTTTTACAACCCCTTGTGGTACCTTTGCTTATCACGTCATGCCTTTTGGACTCAAAAATGTTGATGCTATGTTCCAACGGGCCATGACCTATGTTTTTCATGATCTTTCTCGCATCATCCTCGCTTATTTGGATGACCTCACTCTTTGATCCAAAAAGGGAACCCATAATTTAGACAACTTATGCATCATTTTTCACCGATGTCACCAATATAATATGCGCTTGAAGTCCCTCAAGTTCATCTTTTGCATCACTGTCAGACGCCTCCTCGGGTTCATCATATCTCAACATGGCATCACTGTGGACCCCCTCAAGGTCTAAGCTATCACCAAAATTCGACCACCTAGGAATTTACGCCAATTGCAGAGCCTACAGGGAAAGCCAACTTTTTACGTCACTTTGTCCCAGAATATGCCACTCGCGCACATGGTTTTCTCTACCTACTATGACATGATATCCCATTTTGATGGGACACACAAGATCGAACCTCTTTTGATGATTTAAAATCTGCCCTATCCAATGCCCCTTTTATTAGTCCCCCAGACTATGATCGCGACTACACCCTCTACTTATCAGCCTCTGTTGTTTCAGTAGCAGGAGTACTCATTCAATTAGGAGATGATGGGCATGAACATGTGATTTACTACATTAGTAAAACCCTTTCAGGGCCACCCTTGAAGTATAATCATGATGAGAAACTCGCGCTAGCAGTTTTCCTCACAATACAAATACTACACCATTATATTATGCCTCGAACTACCAAGGTTGTAGCAGATTCCAACCCCATCCAGTACTTTCTTAGTCGACAGAAGATTAATGGAAAATTTTCCTGATGGATCGTTATCCTCCAGGATAAGGGAAAAATAGATATGCAATTTCCCATAGGCTCATGAGTCCCATCATCCCTATGAGTACAAAAAATGGGTATTCAATACCCGATACAAAATTGGGCCCATAAACCAATATACATAAAAAATCATCACTCAATGTGCGCCTAGATCACCCTCCCTAGGTCCTTTGTCAACCGAAGTTGCCCCACCAGTTGAGGTCCCTCCAACTCCAGGAGGCATCCGACCAATCATCACTTCCCCCCCCCCACTTTGACTATGCATATCAATGTCATCCACTCTGCAATTACCACCACACACTGGTCCAGGACCTCTTCGTCCTAGATATGGGCCCACATGCCCTCAGGAACACCTGGAGGACTCACTCGAACCATCTGCGAAGATCCTCTAAAGTGGACAAAGCATCTCCCTATGCCTCTTTAGCTGGTCCAGAACCAATGTCATCTCGCTAACACCTCTATCTAGCCCTTGGCTCTATAGGCTCCAGTCCAGCTGACTCCCATTGAGCCAGCTCCGTGAAGAACTTTTCCTCTCGTCCTCACGGTCCAACATTTTCAAAAAAACACCAGATATAATGTGAGCATCCATATACATATATAATAAATTCTATCTACCAAAATCAAAAAATAAATAAAGACAACACGTACCTCTCTCGTCCCAGTCCTCCTGAGGAGGAAGCACCATGTATGTATCATGTCGGTAGTCCATACCCTCATATGGATATCACAAGGTCACCTATGGCATATTACACCACGCTCACGCCATCGTGGCTGTGAAATAGTGGTCGCCCTCCCCTCCTCCATGGTAGGACAACACGTGTGCCACCGCATTAGTCACACCTCTCGCCACCCCACTGGCTCTAGAAGAATCCTTGGGAGAAATACAGACACCCTCTCCAAAACCCAGGCCACAAACACAGACCCGAATGCAAAGTCACTAGAGTCGTCTCGTCGACACTAGTTCAACATGGACATAATCTTGGTGTGCATCAGCACACCCCATGCAAACAGGTTCCCATCCAGGATCTTCTCCACGACCCTTAGCTGACCACCAATGATCCGTTGAGTACCTAATGATCCATATATCCTCACCACCATTGTCGTGATGCACTCAGTCAATAATTAATCAATGGCCTTGTTATCCCCTAGGCTATGGATAACTAAGGAGAGTATGTCTCGAGGCGCACATATTCTATACATGGAGTACCAAGAGGCATATTGACTTGAGAGTGGCCCTGGAGGGCCCATATTTCTTCTTCAACACCTCCACCTTATCAACAACAGTAGAATCCATCCCATCAGCCTAGTCCTTCAATAGCAGTGGGTCTTTCTCCATGAGGTAATGAGTCTGGGTATCATGGTATGTGTCACTTTGATTCTCAAAACATTTGAATATGTTCATTTAATTCTTTTTACTTCTGATGTGTGCTTGGATCTTATGCATTTCCACTTGTTCACACTTGGGGGGGATAACAAGATTCCCTATCAATTTTCTTCCCATAGGGTTTGAGTTTCCAGTGGGTGGGTTCATGAAAGGTCATTGTCCATTCCCACCATACTTATCACTTTTCATCTTTTTCCCTCTCATCCATCCCCTACACTGGTTCGGGCATTGGGTTTGCTAAGCTGGAAAAGGGTTGTGCCTTATCTTGTGGGAAGAAGGGGATAAAGGCCCAAAGGGTAAAATTAGTTTGAAAAAGATAAAATCCAAAAGAACAAAACCTTGAGATGGTTCACCCAAGGATCCGTGAGAAAGAAATAAAAGGATTCTCAATAAGAAACAAAGGGACCCATAAAATAATAAAATCAAGACCTAGTTGGAGGATAGGGGGTCTCATCATGAGAAAACATATTAGGTCCATGGGAATGTAGCGGTGTGAAAGTACCATTCAGATGGTCACCATGATAGGGTAGTGTCTCTTGGTGTCATAACTAAGAGAAAGGGGGTCTCATCGTGAGCCAAGCTTCTCATCTTTGTTAAATGCTTATGGCTAACATTGCCACCACTGGTCACCACGCTAGGGTAGTGTCCCCAAACTAGTTTCTTGAAAGAAAAAGAATTACAATACGAGGTAAAAGGCATTGAATGGGATTGGAAACATTTCCATCCATGACAAGGTGCAACTCACCCTCTTCAGAAGCACCCATACGTAAGCCATACATTTCCTTGTCAACACTTCACCCATTGCTCAAACACCCCTACACCACCTCATCTAGTTGCATGACCTAGGTTTTCCTTCACCTGGAAACATCCCACGTCCAATAAGAATTATCCTAGTAGGACCTCCTGACACCCTCTCCAAAACTAGACTGTAGATTAACATAACGTCTTTGAGCACTTGTCTTGGAAAGGGGGGTTTTATGCACATGTTTAGATAACTTGATTGTTACACGTGATTGACATTGCTATGATCCCTATGACTTATGAGCCCATGGAGGGAGTACTTTTTTCTATTGTAGGGCCACACCTGTTAGACAGGTACACATGGGGAGATGATTAGTTCAAACTTCCATAGGGATAAAATCCCACGAGATGGATGTTGAGACCCCAGTAAGGGGCAATCACATGTTAGAGGCTTGCACCAAAGAGAGAGGAGGACGTTCCACCAGAGACAACTTGGAAGGACTCGAACTAGGGGGTTTTTCCCTCCCACTATGACACTGGACTTGGAAGACCCATGACATCACCTTTCTGACCCTTGACATCACCAACGTTTGATGGACACTTTGGAGGCAGTTATGTGCCAAGTGACATGTGTGGCTTGATCCAGAGGCCTTGGGAGGCCTAATGTTTTTCTCCTAGAGGCCAATGTTTCACTAGAGAGGAATAACTTCACCCTAAAGGGGCATGACATCACCTATTTTGCTTGATTTAGGGTTTAAATTGTCATTTCTGTGTAAAAAATGAATATTACATGTAAACTGGCCATGTCGGCCTTTTTGACCTAATTCTGGTCATTATAACTCTATAAATAAGGGATTTCCCCTTGTATTATTTCATCATATTTCACTCACACTTAGTGAGGTCTGAAATTTTCACCCTAATTAGGGTTACTTGGTTGAAATTTAGTGCGCATTTCTTGGAGGTTAATTTTGGAGTATTTTTGCATTTTTCTTGGTGGAGGTGTTCAACTAGGTTATTTGCTAGATGATTCTTGGTGAATGTAAGTAATTGTTTTGGAATTCTTCTTCATTTAATGGTTATGGTTGTATTTATCTTTCATTTATTCTAATATTATGAAATTGCTAGCTTAAAACCCTAGGAGGCTAAAGCACATGCTATTGTTCTTTCCTTAACAACCTTCACCGAATAGATTATGCTAGAAAGCCAATTTTCTTGAAGCTTTTTTCTAAGGGACTTTCCATTGAAACAACCTAGCACCTTTTGATTCATCTAGTCATCATATACTTCATTGTTTAGATAAATAAGGAGGAAAACTACTATGCCCTGGGGTTACCTACTTCCTAGTAGCCATTTCCCCCCTAGGGTTTGGTGATTGAAGCCTTAGGCTACCAATACTTCAATTATTGACCATCTTGTCTCTAGCTCTCTTATTATCATTTGTTCCTTCAATATTTTCTACTTCCTAAAAGATTCCATTTTCCCTAAAAGCACAGATCTAAGACATACAATTGAGTGATTGACAAAAGCTACTATCAAAACCTTTAGCTTAATCTCTCTACTAACCACTCCTAACCTTAGAATAGTCAAATCTACTAACTTGTTTTCTGTGGTTACTAAACTAAGATACATCCATCTATTGTAGCATTAAAATCATCTAAAATCAATTATAAAGTTGATTTATACAATGCCTGATTTGCTTCCAACAAATGCTAGTACTTTGTTATTGTTGAGTAATTATTCTTGGTCATTGTGAGGCCATTTCAAGGCTTGTATTGTGAAGCAATTATCTTATAAACATTTCTTCTATAAAATTATGTTTGCTTCATCATATATCAACTATTTATTTTATTCATAAAGCCATGGTTTTATGAAGTACTAACAACAAGTTGTACTTGCAAAATATATATTTTCTTGTTTCTTTGTTCTCGGCAAGTACATCTTAATACTTCACTACTTCATTGGTTAAAACCCTAGCACTTTCTGATCAATGTGACTTGTGAGAGGGGATATTTTCATAGACACTTTAAAATTTTTCTTCTCAAACCCCTAGGTCATCGGGGACATCTCCCTTGGGACATAAACCTTGAATAGAAAGAGTTATCATGTCAAGGTGATAGTGATAGGATAACCTATCGTTACGCCAATTTTCCTTCCTTCATCCTTTTCCTTTGGAATCAGTACAAATTGAGCAATAACATTTTGGCGTTGTTGTCGGGGAACACTGAGTCAATTCTCCTCAAAGACGACACTTTTCAGTAATCCTTTCCTCAAAAGCCTCTACTTTTCCAAGATTACCTGGTGACTCCACTAAGCATGATCCCCTCATCCCTTTTATAGTTTCAATAAAACTATATGGCGACTCCATAAACCACAAGGAGGTACACCAACCCTGCCCAGTCTTTTAGAAGAAATCCTCCCGGAAAATATCCTGTAATAAAATCACTATTTGGAGGAAATCTTCCTTTAAGCACAATGTCTAGCACATGAACTCAGACCTTAAATCCAATCCAAGCCAATAACCAAAGAAAATGGTCACCCAAGATTTTCAAACTGCTATAAATGACAGCTATACTGGGCTACCTTAGGCAAATGCCCCCTAAGTATGAAAAATGGTTGCCCAAATTCACCGGAAATGATGTATTCAATGTCAAAGATCACATGAGAAATTTTTGGTCCTTATTCTAGCTTCATCTCATCAGTGATGATGCTAAAGATTTAGCTATGAAATTTTTCTTTGCCACCCTCCCTGATGGCACTAGACACTGGTACAATGGTCTCACTGATGCTAGTATTAAATCCATGGATATGTTAGAGGAAATATTCCTCAAACGATGGAGTGTCAAGGAAAACCCAAATATGTTGCTGATAAGGATGAATAACCTTGTGAAACGAGAGAATGAAACCATTAAAGAGTTCCATGAAAAATTTGAAACCTTGATGCAAAATATCCTAGTGAGTCATCATTGTTATGATAGTTTCCTTATTTTCCCTTATACCAAATCATTTACAGGTCATCTAAGATATCTCTTGAGAGATAAAAACCCTCAAACAATCCAATAATCCCAAGAGTTAGCTACAAGTATTGAGGACAACCTTTCATCATCTAGAGTCGATCCTTTCTCAGCCACAAGAGTCAGAATGGACACCAAACCTAAGATAGTCCACAATACTGAACCTACCTCAGACATTAGTGATAGCTTGGAAAAGTTACATCTGACTATAGATGGCATGGTAAAAACCCAAGAGATAATGATGAATATGATTGCCAACCTAGAAAGGACTTAGTAGCAAGCCCCTAGGGTTCCTTACAAGGGTTAGTTCAAAAATAAGAACCAAGTTTTCATACTAAAGAATGATCAAGAGGTTCCAATTAATTTATCCCCTGCAAACATAGTGGATGAAAACCCTCGGCTCCTGCAGTGCAGTGAGTCTCACTAGGAACATGAGTGTCCTTTCAATAATGGAAACCATGACCAGGTGAACATAATGGATCATACCATCGAGGATCCTCAAATTTTCTTTAATATTACTCTTGAGGAACATCAAGAAGGCATAAAGGAAGTGGCCAGGAAGGCTAGGGTGGAGGTGATAAACAACCTTGACCAAGAATCAAGAGAAAAGTTGAAGAAACAAGAATTCCAAGTGTATACTAGACAAAAGAGAATGAACCAACCTCTCTCTACTGGTCCTGTGGAATCACAAAGAAGACCTCCACCCATGAGCATAATCCTTCCTTATAATCCTCCCAAGATCGACAAGGTGGACTTAAATTTCAACTTTGAAGGGGCATTAGCCAAAATGCTTGTGACCATCCTCTTGAGAGAAGTCATCAAGGTTCCATATGTCAAAGAAAGGTTTGATAATTTTTTCAAAGGGTCAGATGGACCAATGGACCCTCCTATTATGCTACAAGCTTATCACTTTAGGGTTCAGTATGATTTACATCCACCTTTCTTCATGACCTTATTGATAAAAAACAAATGCCTTAATAATTGTATGTTGGACTTAGGGTAAGGTGCTAATATGATGTCTTTAAAGGTCATGGAACAATTGGTCCTAAAAGTCACACGACCTTACTAAAATGTGTGTGTATTTGAGTCCAGAGCCATATCCACACATGGGGTAGTTTAGAATGTAGAAGTGTGCCTTGGAAGATACCCCGAGAAAGTGATCCATATGGAAATCATAGTGGTGGATGTCCCAGATGTGTGGGTAATGCTATTGTCCAGGAATTTTTTTGTGATATTGGGAGGCACTCTAGAGATGGATCTCACTTATATCAATTTTCCTATGAACAATGGAACAATAATACGCCTCCCAAATGTGCCAATGACCCAAAATCCATGTGCAAGAAATTGTCGATGACATTGAAGATGATGAAACACATGAGCCGATCAAAGAGATTCTTCCTGAATTTTCTCCTGATGACATGCCTTTATCTACATAAGAAGACTTTGATCACATATAATGGCCAAATAAAGAGGAGTATCAACAACTCCTGAAAAATTATAAAGATAAATAAGTTGGGTCTGTCAAATTATTAAAGAAAGGGGAAGATAACATATTGATCCGACCATCCCAACAAGAATTTTTCACATTAGAATCCCACCCTCTTCCCTCAAGACAATACACTATGGTTGTGCAAGAAACATCCAAGTTTAAAACCAAGGATTTCAAATATGGAGACACAGTCTAGATGTGCCATACAAAGAAGGGAGAGCCTACTAATGTCAAGGGAAATACACAATTTTGGCTTGGACCCTGCAGAGTTGGAAGAAAGTCAGTCGATGATGCCTACTATTTGTCTATTTGTCGATGGAGGGCCCATATTTATTCTTCAATGCCTCCATATTGTTATCAGCAACACCATCCATCCCATTGGCTTGGTCCTTCATTAGCAATGGGTATTTCTCCATGAGGTAATGAGTCTGGGTATCATGGTATGTGTCATTATGATTCTCAAAACATTTGAATCTGTGCATTTAATTACTTTTACTTTTGATGTGTGCTTGGATATTATGCCTTTCTACTTTTCCACACCTGGGGGGAATGATAAGATTCCCTAGCAAGTTTTTTCCCATAGGGTTTGAGTTTCCAATGGGTGGTTTCATGAAATGTTAAGCCCTAATATTGGCTCATTACCCCTTAATTGGGGCATATTAGATTAGTAATGCTATTTTATTTATGTCGGCTTTAGGCCATTAGTTGTAATTTAGATTAGTAAGGTTATTTTAATTATGTCAGCTTTAAGCCATTATTTGTAATTATACCTCCTAGTCTCCTATATATACCAAGGAGACATTTTCATTTTGAATCATCGTGTACTTGAACATTTAAGTGGGGTAAAAGGAGGTTTCTCCCTTGAAGAGGCTTATTATATTAAATTATATCTTTTTCAAGGCGTTGATTACTTTTCCTGAGGTTTTTATATGCTATATTGATGTTTGGTTCTTAACATATGGTATCAGAGCTCAAGGTCTTGGGGTTTCGCTTCTACATCTGAGACACCATGGAATTTTTGCTACAACTTTTTTTCTATAATGTTTCAGAAGGAACGGATTGGAAGATATTTAGAATACGGATCAAGGTACGTTGGGTTTAAAATTCAGCTCCTGAGGCCTTATACTTTCGGAGATATATCCTGTACAAGATAGGGTTCTGGAATCATCCTGAAATGAGTCATTGTGTAATTTTTGCTATAAAAATTTTTATGTAATGTTTCAGACCCTGAACTCTGGAGGCCATTTACAAAAATTGGTAATGTATCTGTGGTAAAAATTTCAGCTTCTGGGTCATCTTAAATTTGTATATACACCCTGTGTAAGATAGGGTATCTGACTAGTCCTATTGACTAGTCTCAAGAAGG
>JZKD02S1672951.1:543440-575266 GCA_000966675.3 Picea glauca | reverse complement strand
AAGGAGGTGACGTAGTTGGGTGGGGCCTCCAGAGCAAGTGGTGGACAGGTGGCGTGCTGTCGGAGTTTCGGGGTTCGGGGGTTTGTGTTGCATGAGACGCGCGATACCACAACTGTCGATTTCCCGATAGGGAAACTCTCGAATAGAAGTGTTGACCCGTTGACCATCGGGAGTCGGGGTTTTGTGGTGCATGTGAATGTGTTCGCGTGAACCGCGAACTCTCGAGTCGCGATATCCCGATTTCCAAAAGGGAGATAGTTGAAGGAGTTACTGTGGGTGACTCGTAACTCCCAAGGGGAGTTGGAAGAGCTTAGACTCTTCGGGCCCGTGGCTGAAGAAGGTCCTGGTGGGAGCAGCTCGCTCGGTGAGGGGCAGGTTGCGTCAACGTGTCTCCCTTCATGTCGACATCAACATAGTTTCCAGAAGGGCGGAAGTATCTTGACTCTCATTACCTTTTCAATGAGGAGTCTCGAACAACACAGAGAGAATCATCATTGCTTTCTTATTCCGTTGACCCCCATAACATTTGACTTCAGAACACTCTCATGTTACGGTGGGTCTTACTATGTGACTATTTCAGTTGTTTCATACTATCCTAAGACCTCTGAATTTGTTAGGCCATCAATGCCTATGAGTCATTGACAATTCTTACAGTCATCCTTGACTCACTTCAGAGCATGTTAGCCATTATGAACTATCATATTCCATTATCAATTTCCCTCGAGGGAACTGCAATTATCTACATCACCATCCATCATCAGTTACAGTCCCACATTTTGGTTTCATGACATGTGCATGGGGCATGCCCACCTCATTTGTACACATATTTTATTTTTTCCTACATAAAGGTTTGGGTCTCATAGTTTTCCCTCTTCCTCCAACATATCACTCTTCTAGTTCCTCTCTTCACACTTCCTTAAAATGGAACTCTTAGCAAAAGAAACATTTATGTATTTCGGATATACGTATGCTCCTAACCTCACATATCAGGGGGCATCTGTTATTACTGAAAAATTGTCTGCATCATTGCACACAATGGTTGAAGAAATAAATCAATGTCAGTAGCAATTAGTCCACCTAGAGCACCAAACTCCATCCAAAATGGAAACAACTATATACTTGGTTCAAAAATCAAAGTGCACAAATTCACCAAAGGAAGCGCATGCACAGTGCGCAGGCTAACATGACCCTCATCATGCATTGTGTGCAAGATGCATGACTGTCTACAAGAAAAGACACACACTTCTCTAAATGACACATTCATGGATCTTGTTAGCCTCTCAACCACTTCTAGTCCTACCCCCAACACGATTTGACACTCATATCTGAGAGAAATCTAGCTTGGAGGCTGGTCAAGGGCTAGGAAGTGCCCTAAAAGGCCCCTTTTTCACAATATGAACCAATTATATCTTTCCATGAATGGATGTTATAAATATGTTCCATGGGTGTGCTAGAAAAATAAGAACTCAAGGTATTGTTATGCTTCAATAATTCTTCTTTAAGAATCCTCTTTTCTCTTTGAATAATTCAAGAACTATAGCAAGGGCTATTCCACTCACCATTCTTCGCTTCCCCCACCACTACAACTCTGCAGATCAATGTCCATCACTCTGTGGGTACTCCCACACACTATTCCAGGACATCCTCGTCCTGGATATGGGCCCATATGCCCTTAGGAACACCCTACAGGACCTTCTTGAACCTTCTACACAGATCCTCTAAAGTGTCTGCAACATCCCCCTATGGCTCTCTAGTTGGTCCAGCACCAACGTCATCTCGCCAATGCCTCTGTCTAGCCCTCGAATCTGCAAGATACCGTTGAGTCAGCTCCCTAATGATATTTTCCTCTCATCCTTGGGGTCAAACATTTGAAAAATAACACCATATATAATGTCACCGTCCATATACATGTCTGATAAATATTATCTACAAAAATGTAAATAGATAAATATAACACATACCTCTCTGGTCCTAGTCCTCCCCAAGAGGTAGCACCATGTCTAAATCCTACCAGTATTCCATACTCGCATATGGATATTGCAATATCACCTATGTCATCTGACACCACACTCGTACAACCATGGTCGTGAAATAGTCGCCACCCTCTCCTCTTCCATGCTAAGCCAACACGTGTTCCCATCGCATCAGTCGTGGCTCTCACTGTCCCGCTGGCTCTCACTGCCCCGCTATCTCTAGAAGAATACATGGGCACAACAGAGGCACCCTCTCCAAAAACTAGGCCACTAACATGGACCTGAATGCAAAGTCACCGGAGTCGGCACACCGATACTGGTTCAACTAGGACATCATCTTGGTGTGCATTAACACACCCCATGGAAACAGGTCCCCATCCAAGACCTTCTCAACCACCCTCAGTTGACCACCAGTGATCCGTTGAGTACCCAAGGATCCATATATCCTCACCACCATAGCCATGATGTACTCAGTCAATAAGTCATCAATGACCTCAATACATACAACTGAACCCAACATAGGGTTCGTCCTAGTACAGTGTCGATTCTCCATGGTCTCCACCCAGTCCTCCCTTGGCAGATGGTGGTCAACGACTAGGTACATCCCATGGAATGGGAGTCTCATCAAAAAATACACATCCTTTTTTGCAGAGAATGTAAACTTCTCCCCCCTCACAATAAATCATTGCAGATCAGTGCTCCACATCCTAATGTGAAATCGTAGCAAGTACTCTTATGACCGTATAAGGGGGGAGTAAAAGAACTTGAGCAACCCATAGGCTACCAAGTGTCTACACACATTGGGTTGTGCCCTCATAGCCTCTCATAATCGTTCCCAGTCCTACTCCCGCCAGTGGATCGACATCGTGCACTAGAGTTTGTTGATCACCTGCATCCACCCAGAAACATCTAATTAGCCACAAAATCGATCAAAATGAATAAAATATCAAAACATCACAACCTCTTAGCCTACCCACAGTGTGCGAATTTCCCCTAGACAGTTGTGCACATGTGTGAACCTCTTCTTCATACAGTTACGTACTAATGTGAAACTGTCTCACATACAACCACACATGACTACGCAACTACTAGTAAGACAGGAACTCATATCATGTGTGCCTGTCTATCCCACCCTCGTGCCCACATGTGCGGCTACCTCAAGGACAACCACACATTATGCGCAGGTTTCCTCACCATAGCCGCACACTCTTCAGTGCATGACTATGAGGTAAAAACCCACACATAATGTGTAGGAAACTAGGATATACCCACACACATATGCAGGAATATTCCCCCTTTTCCCACGCACTTGTGGGTCCCTACCCTTAAAACCCCCTGTACGGACCTCCATACAACTCATACCTACAAACTATCATATTCACAAGGTACATGATGAATGATCCACTAACCTTTATCTCATTGCTTTGGGATCCATAGCCTCACACTCCCACAATCTTTAAATCACCTCACAGCTCTTTCGTCAACTCATCAATAGTGATAGGTACAAATGAGGTGGCATTGTGGGCCCACCATCCATATATAACCCCTTTTTCCCAACTTCCACACTCTATTACATAATCCCATAGCCTCCATTTTCCGATCCGTTCTCAGCCACAGGATCCAGATCCCACCATCTACACATTCACATTCCCAGGGTTATCATCTGCACTTTCCCCAGAGAATCATTTTTAACACGCCATGTTCAGGTACGCATGCTCACTTTCATTTTTATCAAATCGTTGTTATATATTATTTATCATCAGATATTGTTCACATCATGTATTTGGTTTTCATGTGTGAAGGTACTTGTTCAAAAAGATTACAAACCCTTCAGGTATATGTTTGACACTAACATGGAATTATTCTTTCTCTAAATCAATTGCATATCCTCGTCACACCCTATGACATTTAACTTTAGGATCCCTACATTCGACTCTGCAGCATCTTCACCTCTACCACATTTTGGTATTGTCATCTGATATCACTCTCCCCCACATGAGTTGTCCCATTGATAGTTCCCCTCGACAACTTGACACTCGTGTTGATTTCACCCCCTAGTATTGGGATTCTCGATAATATTTTGCACTTTTGAGAATCAACCCCATGCTTCTTCTCATGATATTTATAACCTTCCCAAGGGACTCCTAGGTCATATAATCCTTCACTTGGTTCTATTGACTGCACCCCCTGCAATTTCATTATCCCTCCATCTCATCCACCACCAGTTTTCCCATCTGCAGATTTTCCTCCATCCACTTACCTAATACAGAAACCCACCCATGGGCCCCCCACCCTCCACCAATTATCTTTCACAAACTTGTGCCCTAGACAGGCCAAGCCATCTTTCACTGGGGCACTCATTTCTGTATATGTATACTCAACCCAAATTATTCTTTATTTTCTTTGGTAATTGTATAGAGCCCTTGTTTTCAGCATATACATAGCTTTTAGTCGTCATCCTTAATGGCCTTCTTTTACCCGGTAAAGCAACCCATGTCGCCCTTGGTTGGGGCATCCATTCTTTTTCATACCAAAATTTTTCACGAACCCTGAGTATCCCAAGTATTTCTACCCACAATCTCTAAGTTTGACCACTTTGTTAGCATCTAGCACAGTTCAACCCGATATCTAGTCGTCCTCCTGACACTAGATCTAGTGTTACGGTTGTTGCCAATCATCCTTCAAACCCCCAACCAAGAGAATTATTGAGTCCCACAACATCTTGATTTCATTCATATTACTTGTTAGTACCTGATATCATCTATTACTCAGTGGATTTCAAGAATCCCTTAGCTTCTTCACATCGCTTCTCCCTTCATGTTGACATCAACACAGTTTCCAGAATGGCGGAAGTATCTTGAATCTCATTACCTTTTAAATGAGGAGTCTTGGACGGCATAGAGAGAATCATCATCACTTTCTGATTCCATTGACCCCCATAACAATCGACTTCAACAAAATCTCATGTTAAGGTGGGTCTTACTATGCGACCATTGCAGTTGTTTCATACTAGCTAAAGACCTCTAAAGTGAATAGGCCATCAATGCCTACAAGTCATCGAAAATTCTTACAGTCATCCTTGACTCACTTCAGATCCTATTCACCATTCAGAATTTCCATCTATCATTATCAACAACCCCAGAGGGTGCTGCAGTTATCTACATCAGCATCCATTATCAGTTACAGTCCCACATTTTGGTTTCATAACACGAGCATGGGGCATGCCCTTGTCGTCTGTACACATATTTTATTTTTTCCTAGAGAAAGGTTTGGGTCCCACAATTTTCCCTCTCCCTCTAAAGGATCTCTCTTGCAGTTCCTCTCTTCACTCTTCCTTACAATGGAAATCTCAGCAAAAGAAACATTGATGTATTTCAGCTATACATATGATCCTAACCTCACAAATTAGGGGGCATATGTTATCATGGAAAAATCATCTTCAACATTGCACACAATGGTTAAAGAAGTACATCAATGCCTACAATAATTAGTCCACCTACAACACCAAAATCCATTAAATGAAAGAAACTATATACTTGGTTCAAAAATCAAAATGCACAAATTCACCAGAGGAAGCACACGCACTATGAGCAATATGTGAGAATGTCTACGAGAAAATACATGCACTTCTATGAACGATGCATTTATGAATCTTTTCATCCCCTCAACCACTTCTATTCCAACCCCCAACACGATTTGACACATATATGAGAGAAATATAGCTTGGAGGCTGGTCAAGGGATATGAAGTTCCCTAAAAGGCCCCTTGTTCACACTATGAACCAATTATATCTTTCCATGAATGGACACTATAAATATGTGCCATTGGTGTGATAGAAAAGTAATAACTTCAAGGTATTGTTATGTTGAAATAATTCTTCTTTGAGAATCCCCTTTTCTCTTTGAATCATTCAAGCACTATAACAGGGGCCATTCCACTCACCTTTTAAGGGAATTGGCATTGTATTTCTTCACCATTGTTACTTGCCATTGCATGAAGAGAAGATATCTCTATTATGGAACTCAATATCCCTCCCAAGGACAAAGTGGGGACTCATAAGTCCCTGCCTTTCTCTACATTGTTTATCCTATCAATATATTGATCCATTTGTAGCTATATATTGGTCATTTTGTGATTTTCATGGTTCTAGTTATGTCAAGCTTCCCTAACTTTTATTTATTAGTTGTTTTTAGTTTTATTTATTTGTTTCATGTATATTTGGTTATCTAATCAACTCACAAACTTATGTCTTGTTTAGCTAACTTAATTAATCATGCAAGTGTTGTGTTTTTTCTCACCCATGTGTCAAAACCAACACAACACAATTCATATAGCCCTAGTTATTTTATGAACATTACAAAACACACTTATACAATATAAATCATATAAGTCTTAGATATTTTATTAAACATATACCAGGAACTTATACAATATAATTCATATAAGTCATAGCTATTTTATTAACATATCATAAGGCACTTGTAAAAATACAAAGATCTAAACCCATACTCTAACTAAGCTTTAATAGCCCACCCTTGAAGACTAGCGCACAAAGAGAAAGGACTAGGCTCTAACCACCATGTCCTAACGTTCACGGTAGGAGTCCTGTGAGGTTACAAAGAGTCTCAACATGTTGAATTAAACATAGGCATAAGGTTGGAACCCTATTACTGATACTCCTATCCACATTCACCATAACTCATGGCTTGTGAGCAATTCAATAAGTATTAACTATCCAATCATTGGACGGTTGAAACCGAGCCTTGGCATTAGGTTTTTCGTATCCTTTAATGTTCTTAGGTCGCCTTGTTTTCCATACCTGACATTTTTACAGGGGAATCTAGTATGGGATTGCCACCTCAGCTACCTTCACATGGGAGCTAGAGGGTAGCGTATCCTCCATCCTTTTCCACTATCAGAGGCACGTGGTGTAACTACCCTCACATTCATTTTTCATTCAATTTTTGGTTTTCTGTGTGTTTTTCTCCGTAGAAGTTGGGTTAAGCGACTATAGTCATTCATGGTGGTCATGGAAAGGCCACTTCCCTTGAATGTCTTCTTGACTCTGTGGCTAGGTATGGTGTCAAGGCACTTAGTCAGTGTCCTTTGCGACTCGGTGGTCACTGTATTCCTCTCATCCTATATGCGGTAAGCTTCTTCCCTCTGTATAACCTTTCCATACATGTTGGTTCAAAACGATTTTTCACTTACGCCTGGGTGAACACATTCCTCTCTTTTAAATATGATTTAACCATTTCTTACTGTACGCGTGCTCTCTGTGACTATGGGAGTTCCTAGTCCCGAGTCTTGATTTATAATGCATTATTGTTTTCATTGTATATTTGTATTAGCCAATCTCTGTATAATGCATTTCCATGGGTGTATCCTATGCTTACTTTGTTGGGTTGAGTTTTATATAATATATTTCCATGGGTGTGACCCATGCTTACTTCATTGGGTCGAGCTCTGTGTAAGGGGTGTGTCATGCACTTACTTTGTTGTGTCAATCTCTATATAATACATTTCCCTAGTGTGAAAAAATATTATTTGTATTCGAACTCTGTATAATGTATATCCATTGGTGTGGCCTGCACTTACTTTGTTGGGTTGAGCTCTATGTAATACATTTCCATGGTGTGCAAAAATATTCTCTGTGTTCGAACTTTGTATAATGAACTTCTCTCTCTCTATATATCTATAAGTAATTGCTTACTATGATGACTCGAACTCTATATGTTGTATTTTGAAATGTAAGTAATCACTTTACCAAGGGGTCGAGCTATGTATGATGCATTCCCATACCCCTTCTCCGTTATGTCGATTTCGCGTTGAAAGCTCACTGTGTAAGTTTCCAAGTCCTAGTCTATTATTTCAACACTGTGTTTCATATATTAAATGTCTACCATGTTTTTCTAGGGGTCCTTTACATAGTCCAAACCCTACTCAATTTCTGTCATTCCTATGTAAAATTTCCCGGTCTCCCAGACTGTAAACCCCGATTACTTCTCAATTAGCTCATGGATGAAAACCCCTAAAATCTTTGTAATGGTTTAGTTTGGTTTTGGGTTTGCACAATGGTGTAGCCCCGTGTTCCTTTAAGGGAGACTTAATGTATAAATTTTATGGTCTAGCAACCCACTGTATAAGTAATAATTCATTTTGTAAATGGAAGTGTTTAATTCAATCTTAACTATTAGTCCCATGTCCTCCTTTCTCTTTCCACAAACGAGTTTTAACTTGCATGCATTGGATACATGGTTCACTAAGGGGTTGAGCCCATATTGTTTTTAAATTATTCCATGCACAAATGAACATACTCACATAGAGTCGTATCCCACTTTAACTTCTCACTAAGCTTACGTGTATTGTTTACCTCTGTTGGAGTTCGTCGAGTATTGAATAATCATTATTTGTTTGATGAATTCGTTACAGTGTGGTTTCCTCTTGTATAGTCTTTGTGGAAAATACTTGTAGAGTTTTGTTAATATTTGTTGGCCTTCCCACGTATTACATGGACTCTATGTAATATGATTAACCCACATTATTTGGCCATTCGTAGATATTTTAAATCTTCTTCAAGTACTATTCTTTGGTTATTGAATATTCGATCTGTGGGTATCCATTTTACTTTATTACTTCTTTCTCTTTATCAATTTAGTTTCTACAGGTTATCATGATTTTATTTTCAAATGAAAGACTTTATTTATACTGCTTCTTGCAAAATGTGTTAATATATCACAAGTATAAGCATTGATGATGGGTCTCTTCTGTCTTGTGAGGGAACCCATCAGGTGAACAACACACCCACTTCCCTCCTCTGTCTTGGATGGGTGGTTTCGTAAGATGGAGAGGATGCCTCTCTTAGCATCGAAACCTAAGTTAAGTAATTTAAACCCTTTACTTTTTTGCAATTTTGGCAATTTCATACGCTTGATAAATTACTAAATACCATTTGTTTTTTTGTTGCAGGTTTGGGAGGCACCCAATATACTTGGTGAGACACTTTGCCTATCTGTAAAAGGTATTTGGGTTCCATCTTCTTCCACCAGTTCTTGTGAGAACTAGTGGAAAATATTATGTAGTCCATTTAAATTTTTGTTTTCATCTAGATGGGGAGTCCTGGTATTTGAGGGACTCAATTATAATCTTGAATTATTGATGGTAATAAAGGTGTAAGCCAACTTTGTCAAAAAACTTGTACTGTATCATGTACCTTTTATATTTGACGCAACATATAATGGGGCTTTATTATTTTGTTTGACACAACAACAACAATTTTACAGTAGTTTTATTCAGGTTTATGTATATCTATATTCATATATATGTGTGTGTGTGTGTGTGTGTGTGTGTGTGTGTGTGTGTGTAAAACTATATTGTAAATAACATACTACCACACTACTTTACATGAATATAAAATGCTTTCAAATAGATTGCTTATAAACAATATAACAAATATATGGAAACAAATTTACAACTACTAAACATCATTAGCATAGTACCAAATTTAAATAAACAATTGACAATACATGTCTGAAAATTTTTATGCTGGGAAAACAAATGGAACAAGCACATTCCACCCAACTGTAGAACAGAACAACGATAGTCGCTTGTCCTGATCACCCCTAGCTTGACCATCAGTCCATAAGGTCGAACTAAAGTATCCTCCTTAGTTATAGTTACCATCAACAATACTTAAAATTCTTTTCCTCACACTAACAGTGCTCATAATAGCAAACAATTCTCCATTTCCTCCAACATACTAAGCAATGTCCTACCTCCCACATATGTTCTATATAATCTTGTGCCTAGGTCTTTCATTTATTTCCTCCTTAGGGAAATTCATAGCTTTACAAATCCCTCATTTTTAGTGGTTGGTAGTGGCCAAATTCCACTTCTTCCACTTGTAAAAATCCTCCTTGAGGTAACTCAAACTTGTTCCCCACTCATGGAGTCATGGTCATCTATTTTTAACCCAGTTGTTCCATTTGTCTTCCAACATTAATTTTATTAAAAGTTTGTCTCATACATGTGTCCAATAAAAGAGGACAGTTGGGCAAGTCAATTATTTTCCCAAAATTCACCAAATAATTAATTACATAATCAAAAATTCCAAATTCGGATTTTCGATAAATGGAAAATAATTTCCAAATCCAAATTTTCCAAAAATGGAAATTTATTTCAAAATTCCACATAGAAATTAATTTTGTAAAATTTGAGGATGTTACAGCTCTTTATGGTGTTATTATGGTGTTATTATGGTATTATTGTGGTGTTTTTCTAGTTATATCATTGTTTATCTTCCATTTCTATCTAATTATTTTTGTTTTGCATACTATTTTATATCTGTAATATTCCAAGTGGTATCAGAGTACCTTCCTCGGAAAAAAATTGTGGGTTAATTTTTTTCAGGGTAGAGACGTATTTTGACGTTTTTAATATATAGATATTTGTCATTACATGCATAAAGCCACGGTCGGGGATTCATACATGCAGGAAATACAAGTGGTACTTAAGCGCACATCTGTTGGCCACCCTTGTAACCCTTGTTGGTACCCCTTCGAGTGGTAGCGCATCAGACACCACATGTATACATATCAAACTAGATATCTTAAATCCCTCCATAGATAAATCAATCGGTCACCTGAGTGATATAGTTACACCAAGAACAACACTCGAGAAGATACTTTCTAGTACCTAGGTAGTCAGGTAGTACGGCTAAGGGAACGGTCTAGCCTCCTTAGTTGGTGCCCTGAGATATTGGTCTGAGTACTATTATTGGAACCCACACATATATTAGAGAGCTATAGCATAGGGAAAACCCTTGTCTGTAGAACCCTTGAATACCCTAACCCTTGGTACGAAAAAAAAAAAACTGAACAAACAAGATCTATTGTTGCGCAACAGTGTCTCCTACATTCAAATTGCGAAATTACTACACATTTCTTCCTGTTAAGCATTTGGGAATTTCATCACTGCAATATTATTCAAATTGGAGTATAACTCCAGAGGAGTAAAATAAAAAAAGTCTAGATCCAGTTGGCACCATTATTTTATACCTATTCCATTGGATTCCTCTCTTCTCCCTTCTCGCAATCATACCTATCATTTTTCAACAATTGTTTTCTTCTCGTGGACCCGACCCCCTTCCTACACCCTTATTTGGGCTTCACCCCATTGGATTCCACTCATCTCCCTAATTGTTGTGATACACTTCACTCATAATGATTTTATGTGTGGTCCCATCCGCCCCTTTTCGTGTTGCCTCTTCATCATGGCCCACACCTATAGCCAAGACTTGGAAGCTCGCTTCAATCCTTACACTCGAATTTTACAATAAACCAACAAGAAGTGAGACAACTCAGTGCCAATGTTGCCACCATCATTAAAAACATGCATTCCTCCATTGACGCAAAGATGGAGGACCTCAAACAAGACCTCACTACCCATTTTGAAACCTTCAATACCCATTTTGTCTCCTTAATTATGATGATCTGCACCAAGTTGCATATCCTTGCATATCTTCCCTCATCTGACCCACCTTAGAAAATCGAAGATGAAACTTTCTCTCATTCCCAGAATTTTCAGCCCCATCACTTTCAGTGTGACTTACGCCTTTTGCTTGTGGATGTGACCAAATTTGATGGCTCAGATCCCACTGGATAGGTAACTCAAATGGAACATTATTTCTATTTGTATGGAATTACATATGATAACCTTCCTCCCAATATCTGTCTCTATTGTCATCTTTTTTCCCAAAAAAATTAAATTGAGAAAATTGTTCAAGAATTTCTCAACGCAGGTGTTATCCTCCCTAGTACGAGCCCATACTCTTCTCCTATGGTCATGGTCCTTAATAAAGAAGGTTATTGGCATATGTGTCCTAACTTCCACTCCCTCAAAAAACTCACCATTAAAGACAAATTTCCCATTCCTGTCATTGATGACCTCTTGGATGAATTGAGTGGTGCCCAGTTCTTTACTAAACTTGATCTTCATTCTGGTTATCACCAGATACGTATGAATGAGGAAGACATTACTAAGACTACTTTTAGAACTCATGAGGGCCACTATGATTTTTTGGTCATGCCCTTTGGCTTGTGTAATGCTCCCTCCACTTTCCAAAGCTTCATGAATCATGTCTTCCGTCCTTTTCTATGTCATTTTGTCTTAGTTTTATTTGATGATATCCTCATCTATATTAAAACTTGGACAACTCATCTTGCTCATGCTGATCAAATTCTCCATCTACTCTCTCAGAACCATCTTTTCCTCAAATAATCTAAATGTTCTTTTGGCGCCTCATAAGTCAAGTACTTGGGTCATATTATTGGCAAGGCCGATGTCAGGGTGGATCCTAAAAGGATTGAAGCTATGAAATATTGGCCTCACCCAAAGAATATAAAAATCTTGTGTGGATTTATGAGTTTAAAAGGTTATTATCACAAGTTTGTTGAGAATTATGGAAAGATTGTGACACCTCTCACTGCTCTCCTTAAAAAGAATTTTTTCACTTGGACTCTCGCAGCTACTCAGGCTTTTCAAACCTTGAATATGACCATATGACAGCATTGACAGTCATTCTCCAAATGAGATTCCATATGGGACAACCTGAGTCTAGCCAAGGAGATTTGGAGAATCAACCATCTTGTGAGGTTGAGCAAAAGTCAAGGCATATAGAAAAAGTTAGGTTGAATATAAAATTCCTATGAGCTAGAAACAAACGATATTCATAATATTCCAAATGATATAAATGTATTGATATGCAGGTTAAGGGTGAATCTATAGAGGCACATATCAGTGATAAAGGGGAAACATACCAAATAAAAATATCAGTGATGCATGTAAACAATAGAGGCAACATATCAGAGGTGTATTTCACCAAGGTCTTTTAGGTCTTTGTCAGGTCAGTGTCATTTTGGCAAGCTCTTTAAGAGAAGAACATTCATGGTAGATATTTTTAAGTGATATTACATTATTAATTCAATAAAGGAATATTGTTTGTTGGGTTTTTCTCCCTGTACAGGGTTTCCTCAAGGCATGTGTCTTGTTGATGTGCATTCTTACTTATATACATAGTTATTGCTATTCAGTTATGATTTGGTATTGTTGAAGTGTATTAAGCTAGAATTAAAGTATTGAAGAAAATAAAAGAATTAATCAGCATAAGAAATCAATCTCATAATTTAACATGGTATCAGAGCTTAGGGTGTGTTAAATGTGTTGAAGTGCAGCAACAGGTACACACAGATCCAACATAGGTTGATTAAGTTTCCAGTGTGAGGTCCATGGAATCCTCCATTTCAGTTAGGGCCCAGGATAGGCTTGAAGGAGCTGCTAACTTCAATGTGTGGAAGCTACGAATAACAAATATCTTGCAGGAGCATGATCTTCAGAATTATGTGACCACAATGGTGGAGGAACCCATGAATAATGTAGGAAGATAAACCTTCAGAAAGATTCAAGCAAAGGCCAAGTGAATCATCTATGACTAGGTCAAAGATAGTATAATGCCTGCAATGACTTTGTTAATGATTGTGAAGCACTCTATGGATACCTTGGTGAATCTGTATGAGAAATAAGCTCCAAGTTAGAAGAGGACACTTAAGAACAAGATTAAGTATTTGCAGATAGATAAAGGTGAATCAGTGGAATATTTCTTTTCTAGGATAGCCCAGATCAGAGATCAGCTTTTGGTAATAGGGGTGACAGTGGACGATGATGATTTAGTGCAGGCCATTTTTTATGGTCTTCCTTCTTCATGGGAGACCTTCTTATCCAGTGTAAGTGTGACAGAGATTCATCCCACATTTAATAGGTTATGGAATGATTGCCTCTAGGAGGAGATTCATGCAACTACTAGGAGCGAGTCAACGAAAGAAGATCACTCAGTTTTAGCATCAAGATTCAAGGGAAAGAAGAAAGGCTTTCAGAGGAAGCCAAACACCAAACGTACATTCAAAGGCAATAATATTGATACATCTAAGATTAAATGCTTTAGTTGTAATAAGTTGGGTCATTTTTCTAAATATTGTCGATTTAGAAATAAATATCCTAGGAAAGGGAAACATCATGCCTCAACTGTTGAGGATGAGGAATCCAAAAGAAATCAGAAAAGTCCTTCTAATGAGAAAGAAAATAGAAAAGAATGTCACTTGGTTTCTTCCTTATCCAGTTAAATTTTCACGAGGCCAAAAACTTGGTTAGTAGACAGTGGTGCATCAAAGCACATGACAAGGTTCAAGGAGATCCTCTCATATTTCAAAACAAAATATTTTGTAGAGAAAGTTGATATTGGGGATGACAAATGTTACAAGATAGAGGGAGTAGGCTCTATCTCCTTCAGATTGGAATCTGGGGCTAGACTTCATGTTGATGAAGTATTATATGTTCCATGGCTCAAGAAGAATCTAATATCAGTTGCAACCCTTGAGGACAAGGGATATTGGGTGATATTCAAGGATAGTAAGGCACTACTATGAGATAAAGGAAGCCACTTAAGTACAACATAACCCATTGAAACTCGCAGTGGAGGACTGTAGGTTGTGTCAGGATAGTCAGTTCAATAATTGGCTTATGATGCAACTAGATCCAACGAGTTGTGGCATACAAGACTTGGACATCTTCATTACAAATCTCTTCCAGATCTTCAGAGCATGGTATGTGGCATGCCCTCTATTTCTCTTAGTAAAACTTAAATTTGTAAGGGATGCAAGCTAGGTAAAAATATAAAGAAATAATTTCCTAGTAGTGACAACAAAGCTCAGGGCATCTTAGATCTAGTTCGTTATGATGTACGTGGTCCCATGTCATATCCCTCACTCAATGGTTGTTTGTATTATGTCATTTGTATTTATGATTAGTCAAGAAAATGTTGGATATATTTTATTAAAGCTAAAAGTGACACATTTGATAAATTCAAAGAGTATAAAGCCTTTATTGAAAAGAAGATAGGGAAACACATAAGAATACTTAGAACAAACAATGGAAGAGATTTTGAATCTCTTCAGTTTGAGGATTTATGCAAGTCAGCAGGAATCAAGAGACAATTGACCGTGCCATATAACCCTCAGGAAAATGGAGTTGCTAAGAGGAAAAATAGGACAAGTTGTGAGGCAACGAAAGCAATGATGTTTGACTAGGATCTGCCAAATTCTTTATGGGCAGAAGCTACCTCCAGTACTGTGTATATTCAGAACAAGTGTCCTCATGATATATTGAAGGAAAAGACTCTTTAAGAGGTCTTCTTAGGGATCAAACCTTTTGTAGTATATTTGGGTGTCCTATGTATATTCATGTCCCTAAGGAAAAGAGGACGAAGATGGAACCCTCATGCAATAAAGGGGTTTTTGTGGGGTATAGTGAGAACTCCAAGGGTTACAGTATTTATGTACTAGGTCAAAGGAAAATAGAGGTAAGTAGATATGTGACTTTCCATGAGGAAGCCACATTTAAGAAATCTAGAGAGCTTCAACAAAAATCAGAAACAGTTCAGCCAGCTTCACTCTCTTCTAAAAATGAAGAGTCAAATGATTAGAGGGAGGAACCTCATGAAGGGCCAAGTAATGAGTCCCAAAAACCTTCTAAAGTGTTAGAAAGAACTCTTGAAAAACCTCTAGCCAAAAGGAATCCATGGTGGTTTAAAGAAATAGTGCAGGAAGTAGAAAGGATATATTCTCCCAAAGGAACTTTCAGGGAAAGGAAGAGGCCTCATAGGTTTGGATTCTATGTTGCATTGATGAGCAACATTAGTGATGTTGAACCTTTTTCATTTGAAGAAGCAGATAAATTACAAGTATGGAAGGATTCCTTGCTTGAGGAATACATGTCTATTATAAAGAACAATGTTTGGGACATTGTGCTGAGGGCAAAAGACAAATTAGTGGTTTCTTCCAAATGGATATATAAGATCAAACATGAAGTTGATGGAAGTGTGGAAAAGTTCAAAGAAATATTTGTATCCATAGGCTTCACTCAGAAAGAAGGAATCGACTATGAGGAGACTTTTCCCCTATATCCAGGTATACCTCCATTCAAACTATTATTGCTTTAGCTTCCATTCTTGGTTGGAAGCTGCATCAGATGGATGTAAAAAAACATTCTTGAATGGAAATATTGAACATAAGGTCTTTGTGGAAAAAACAGATGTTTTTGTACTACATAACAAAGGCACTCATGTATGCAAGCTAAGGAAGGCCTTGTATGGTCTTAAGCAGGCTACCGGAGTTTGGTATGATAGGATTGATGGCTTTCATAAAATCCTGGGCTTTTTGAAAAGTGATGCTGATGCAAAATCTGTACTTCAAGGTAAGAGGTAACCAACCTGTTATACTAATCATGTATGTTGATGATCTCTTTCTAATAGGAAATGAAGGGATAATCGCCTGGTGTAAGAGGGAGATAACCTCATAATTCAATATGAAATACTTAGGCTTGATCCATTGCTTCCTAGGATTGGAAGTGTGAAAAAGACAGGGCGAGATATTTTTGGCACAAGGAAACTACATAGTGGATGTACTAAAGTGGTTTGGTATGATGGATTGCAAATCCATGTCTACTTCGATGGTTACCAACCTAAGGAAGCTGCATGATTCTAATACAGGTTCAGATTTGGTGGATCCCACCATGTATAGGTAGATGATTGGGTCATTGATGTACATGATCCACTCTAGGCCAGATATATGCTATGCAGTGATTGCAATGAGTCAGTTCATGACTTAACCAATATAGAGACACTGGGTGAAAGAAAATCACATCTTGAGATATCTCAGAGGGACCATTAATTATGGTCTGAGATATACATCTAGTGGTGGTTTATTTTTGCATGGGTATGTAGATGTTGACTGGGCAGGAAGCCCAATGGATAAGAAGACTACTTCCAAATACTATTTCAGTTTAGGATCCACTATGATCTCTTGGTCAAACCGGAAGCAGGGATCCATTGCACAGAGTACAACAGAGGCTAAGTACATTGCAGCAAGTGATGCTAGCAAGGAAGAAGTATGGCTCAGAAAATTGGTTTATGGGTTGTTTGGTGACAACCTCGAGATGATGGTGGTTCACTATGATGATCAAAGTTGCATAAAATTGACAGAGAACCCGGTATTTCACATGTCAAAAAATATTGACATGATGTACCACTGCATCCAAGACTTGGTCCAGATAAAAACTGTAAAGTTACAGTACATAGCAACGAGCGAGCAAGTAGCTAATGTTGGAAGATTGGTTGTTATCATTGATGTCAACCCTAGTCATTGGTTTTGGACTGCAAGATTGATGAAGGTATTTGGACACGAAGGACAATTTACATGCAAAAAAAAACCCATGGATGGATAGTATACATCATGTTGTTTCCAGTGATAGGTGGCACATCATGTGGATCCTCATGGTTGAGGAGAAATGAATTTTTGAAGATGACAAAGTGAATTGAAGAAGGAAGTACATGTAGGCCCTGAAGATAATTAAAGAAAATAATTACAAAATAAGAAAGTGTCAGGTCGGCCCTAATGCTAAAAGGAAGTGACATAAATGGTATACATAAATATCATTATACATTCGTTTGATATACAAGTCGAATTTAAGAGGAAATCATAAGTAAAGAAGGATGGATTTCGAGGGAGGATGAAGTCTTTTGGTGATGTGTTCTAAGGTATGTTATTTACAGGTCATCTTACCATTTTTTCTATAATTAAAGTAAATTGATTTTATTAATTAATTATATAACTAATTAGTCGAGTTATTTAATAAACATGCTAAAAGTACTTAGAATGAAACATGTAATCTAAATCTCAAGTGAGTGTGAGAAGTAATCTCAATCGTAGATCAATTTTGAGATTAGAAATAGATGATATCTCATGGTTATAAAAGAAAGGCTATGGTGAATTTATGTAGGAGCATCGTCAACATACCCACATGGGATGAAAGCACAACGCATAGCATGCCTTTTGAGTAAAATTTTAAATTTTGAAGGATGGCGTATCTCAGAGAACTTTTGTGTAAATGATGGATCAGAGAAGTTTTAAATGGTCAGAGGTTGAACAATTGCATCAAACCAGGAGAGATCAGATCGTCCTTGAGTTATTTGATTTTGGCATGGATCTAAAGATCCGCCTTAAATTTCCTATCACATACATTTATTGTAATAGGACTAAGTATTTGTAATATTTTATTTTCGATCAGGTAGGTAGTTGGAGGGAACCCTAGAGGACCTCTTGTTTAAGTAGATGCATAGTGTGCCTGAATAAGGTGGCTGCATATTAGTAGGAGATATTTGTTACTGAATGTAAGTTATTTTTATGAGAGTTGTATCCATTTACACTTGAATGAATATAACAAAGGGATATTGACCCAACGCATGGTGTTTCTACTGTTTACAGTTTCCCTGTTATTTTTTGTTTTCATTAATGAATGAGTTATGTTATTGAGTATATGAAATTGTGAAGTATTTGGATGAGTTTCAATAGTTTCTCTTCATTGAGTTCATTCAAGGTGTGCATAAATTCTACAAGGAGTGTGTTGATAGAGTCTGTTTCGACTCAGAAGCTAAGAAGAGATATCGTGAAACTTCCATTTGCAAGGAGTGCAAAGGGACTGTTACAAGGTGTGCACAGCCATTCGCAAGAAGCTAAGTCTTGCGTAAGAATATGTTGCAGGGAGTGCATAGATTCAAAGTTCAACTAAGTGTCGAAGTAACCCTCTGAGGAATCAAAGGGTTCAAGAAACAAAGCTCAAGAGAGATAGTGGGGAGAAATATTCAAAGGGAGTGAAGCTCTGAAGGTTTACCAAGTTATCGGCCAAGATCCATCAAGGAGGAAGAAAAATCATTCTAGATCATTGGATCTGGAAAAAGTACACGAGATTTAAGTTTTTGTGTGCACATAGGAGCAAGGATTCACCGAAGTCCCGAAGCGCTTAGGGACGATCCATGATACAAAGGGACAGGTGGCGTAAGATCTGCAACTTTGGGTGAAAACACTCCCGAAGAAAATGAGTGTGCAGGAGTTAAAAACTCCCGAAGCCCGAATAGCCGAAGTGAATTGTAGTTGTCATATCCAGAAGGACACACAGCAAAGATCTGTGAACTTTGGGTGAAAGAAATATGGGAGAAAGTGAAGGCAGAGAGTTTGAAACTCCTAGAGCTTGAATAGCCAAAGTGGTTTGTGGTCATCAATTTGTGGGAGACACGCATCAACAGATCGTGAACTCCAAGTGAAATCACTCCGAGAGAAAAAGAAGAGGGAGAGGTTGAGACTCCCGAAGGCCGAAGTCCCAAAGTGAACTAGGATTGTTGATCGGGAAGGACGCATGGTGCATGATCCTCAACTTCGGAAGAAAACACTCCAGGGGAAAAGGTTGCAAGAACGTCCAAAGTCCCGAAGTGGACCAGAGATGTTGATTTGGGTGGACGCATGGCCCCTGATCTAGAACTTCGGGTATGGAATACTCCAGGGAAAAATGGAGGTTGGAACATCCCAAACTCCTAAAGTGTGGATTCCCGAAGTAGATCTCGACAGTTGGTTGCGAAGGGTGACATGGACCGTTGATCTGGTCCCGGTTAAAAGTTATGAAGTCACAAAATGCCAAGAGGTTAAGCCCCGGGTCACAGCGCGAGGTCACATGAAAAGAAGGGTTAGCAGAATTAGCTAGCACTCATTGGTGTTGATATTTGGAAAAAAATGCTAACAAAGAAGGGCCCGCAGGTACCCGTTTATTTGTGAATGGAGATCAATGGTGGGGAATCATTGCAGAGCGCAGAGGTAAAATTAGTGGACGTGCTAGTTCACGGTCCACAATTCACCAATGTTGTTGATCTAATCAGGATGTGAGATCAACAACCACAATTAGATTGAGTTGGGTGAGTACTTTTCTGATTGCGGAGATTGAGCCCTCAGATAAAAAGCGAGCACATCGGTGCACCGTAATCATTGTGAACCATCGATCGATGGACAAATCGGTAATGACCAGATCATGTCCATGAAAAAATGAGGGGTGACAAAAGACAATCAGACCAGAGTAAGGCGGGAACCATACGACCTGTGCCTCGGGTGATAACAGGGCCTGTGTTTGATTTAGTTTGAGACCAATAAGGTCTCAAGGAGCTAATCCATCTTGAGGAGATTAACATCCTTGACCGAGAGATCGTGGAGCCCTGAGGGAGAGTAAGGGGGACTGCATCAAGTGGTATTAGAGCCTGATTTTGGTTCAGGTAGCCAGAAAAACAAATAACTCAAAGTTGTACTCTGTGTGTGAGAAACAATAAACACAATGCCACCGAGGAGATGCGTGGATCCACATGTATCCAATCGCGTCGTCGAAAGGGAAATGGGAGAACTGTGTGCAAGTTTGGAGGCGATGGAAGCAATGTAAAGGAGAGAACCTAATGCTGGAGATGTCACTAGGGCATAAAGTGAAGAGATAGAGGTTGAAGAAGCTGCAGGGGGAGATTCTTCCAAAGAACACTTACTGAAAGTTGTTGTGAAGTTGGGAGCTAGAGAAAAGATAGACATCCCAATGTATGAAGGTAATTTGGATTCTGAAGAGTTGTTGGACTAGATAAGGTCCATGGACAAGTATTTCAACTATGAAGATGTTGATGAGGATAAGAAGGTGAGGCATGTTTTCACCAGGTTAAAAGGACATGCAACATTGTGGTGGGATGAACAACAGGCTAATAGGAGGAGAAAAAGTAAGAAAATGATTAAGAGTTGGGATAGAATGGTAGCCAAGCTGAAGGTGAAGTTCATGCCCAAGGATTATCAGATAAATTTGTTCAGGAAGATGTAGAACCTGAGACAAAAAGGAATGATAGTAAAAGAGTACAAAGAAGAGTTTTACAAGCTAAACATCATGACCGGACACAGGGAGAGAGATGAAGAGAAAGTTTCCAGGTACATAAATGACCTGAGCTATGAGGTTCGAGATGAAATCTGGATGATGTCGATGAGGAAAGTAGAGGAGTCATATCAATATACACTAAAAGTAGAGGAGACGTTGGCCTGAAAACAAAGCCAGCGAGGAAGAGGTAGAAGCTCGAAAAAAGGTAAAAGAGTTTCCCAGGATAAGGCGTAGGACCCCAAGGGTGAGGATGAGAAAACCCACAGTCACTCAGAAAGAGGAGGAAGCTCCAGAGGGAGAAAACCGTGTGGAAGAAATTATTTTTCTAGAGGAAGAGGATGAAGAAGAGGGAGAAAACCGTGTGGAAGACAACTTGCAAGACTAAAGACAGAGTATGCAAGGTGATAATTGATAGTGGGAGCACTGATAATATAGTATCCACAAAGATGGTGTAGAAATTGAAGCTGGAGACAACTTCACATCCAACTCCATATAAGGTCTCGGTTGCAAAGAGGACACTAGGTAACAGTAACTAAACAATGCCTTGTTGAATTTAAAATAGGTGGATATAGAGACAAGATTCTATGTCATGTAATTCCCATGGATGTATGTCATGTTTTGTTGGGGAGACCATGGAAGTTTGATAGGAATGCCATTCATGATGGAATAAGGAACACTTACACTTTGGAAAAGAATGGTAGAACACACATGTTGTTTCCAATAAAAGAGAAAAAAGTAAAGGAAGAAGACAACACAAGCATACTTCTCATGAGTGGGAAGGAACTCCTGAGTGAAGTCAAGAAGGAACAAGAGATGCAGTTTCTTGTGATGAGGAAACCCAGAGTTGTCCTTACAAGTACTTCTATGGATGATTTTCCTGAAAAAGTTCAGGAGATGTTGGATAATTTTTCTAACATAGTAGTGGATGAGTTGCCTAACTCATTGCCACCCATCAGAAGTATAAACCATCATATTGACTTGATACTAGTAGCAAGTCAGTCAAACAAAGAGGCATACAGATTAAAACATCAAGAGAATGAGTAAGTAAAGAAACAAGTCCATGAATCATTAAACAAGGGTTTGGTCAGATAAATATTGAGGTCATGCACAACACCAACTATGTTGAGTTAAAAGAGGGATGGAGGATGGAGAATGTGTACAGACTCAAGAGCCATAAACAAGATGACCATCAGGTACATATTTCCTTTTCCAAGAATGGATGACTTAATGGATTGCTTAAGAGGAGAAAATTTGTTTTCAAATATAGATTTGAAAAGTGGATATCACCAGATAAGAATGAGAGAAGGTGATGAGTGGAAAACATCCTTTAAGACAAATGAGGGGTCGTATGAATGGCTTGTTATGCCATTTGTCTTAACAAATGCCCCAAGTAATTTTATGAGACTGATGAATGAAGTAATGAAGGATTTCATTGGTAAGTTTTTATTTGTATATCTGGATGATATATTCGCCTTCAGTAAAACTAAAGAAGAGCATTTTAGACATCTGGCATTAGTGATGAGGAGACTACAATAGGAGAAGTTATTGATAAATCTAAAGAAGTCCTCTTTTATGAAGACATAACTCATTTACTTGGGTTTTGTGATCTATTAAAATGAATTGAATATGGATCCCAAGAAGGTCAGAGCAATCAAAGAATGGCCATCACCAAGGAGTACGTTTGAAGTGAGAAGCTTCCATGGATTAGCAATTTTTTATAGGAAGCTCATTAAAATTTCAATGGAATTTGTGCACCAATGATGGATACAGTGAAGAAGAGACACAAGTATTTTAAATGGGAAAAAGAAGTTGACAAAAGTTTCAATATATTG
Source organism: Picea glauca (assembly GCA_000966675.3). Classification (NCBI taxonomy): domain Eukaryota; kingdom Viridiplantae; phylum Streptophyta; class Pinopsida; order Pinales; family Pinaceae; genus Picea; species Picea glauca. Next base: position 552,630 of record JZKD02S1672951.1, on the reverse strand, counting down.
AAGGAGAAGATAACAGAAAGACCAATTCTGGTCTTGCCAAATTTCGGGAAGACATTTCAAGTAAGATGTGATGCAAGTAGAGTTGCAATTGGAGCAGTTTTGAGCCAAGATAATAGGCCTATTGCATATTTCAGTGAGAATTTGAATGAGACTAAGGGAAAGTACTCCACATATGATAAAGAGTTTTATGCCATAATTCAAGCCTTGAAGAAATAGAGGCACTACCTTATTCCAAAAGAATTTATCTTGTATAGCAGAAACCAAGCTTTACAATTCATAACCAGACATGAGAAGTTAAACCAGAGACATATTAAGTGGATAGAGTTGATGAAAATTTTCACTTTTGTCATTAAACATATTTCTAGTAATGCTAACAAATTTTTGATGCATTGAGTAGGACATGTCTTTTTCTGCAGGAATTCCAGGTCAGGACCTTGGTGTTTGAACACCTTAAGGATATGTATGATGATGATCCAGATTTCAAGGAAGCATATGAAGCATGTGAAAATATTCTTCTCAGAGAAAAAATACAGTGGACAAAGTATATGATTCAAGATGGATTGATGTTTAAAGGTTGCCAATTGTGCATACTGAGGTGCTCGATGAGAGAAAATCTACTGAAGGAAAAGAACAGTGGAGGTCTAGCAGGACATTTCGGCCATGACAAAACATTTGCATAGTTGAACAGTTCATACTATTGGCCAGGTATGAGAGCAAAGGTGAAAACATTTGTAAATAAATGTAATATTTTCTAGTATGCAAATGAAAGAAACAAAACACTGGATTGTATCAGCCATTTCCTATTCCAGATAGGTCTTGGGATGCAATACACATGGATTTTGTGTTGGGATTGCCAAGAAACTTGAGAGGAAGTGATTCCATATTTTTCGTAATTGATAGATTTTCAAAGATAGCACACTTTATCCCATGCCAAAAGACAAATGATGCAACACACATTGCAAATTTGTTTTTCAAGGAAGTTGTAAGACTTCATGGATTTCCCATAAGCATTGTCTCGAACAAAGACACTAAATTTCTTGGTCATTTATGGAGAACATTATGGAAGAATGTGGGGATGGAACTATATTTTAGTTCAACATATCATCCTCAAACAGATGTATAGATAGAGGTGGTAAATCAGATCTTGGGAAATTTGTTCAGAAGTTTGGTCACTGAACATCATAGCCAGTGGGATCAAATTCTATCACAAGCAGAGTTTGCATATAATAACTCACCAAACAAAAGTACAAAAAGTACAAAAAAATCCCATTTTAGATAGTGTATTGGATGATTCCAATAGGGGTATCAGAATTGAGAGACATGGACTAGCGTGAATTCATAAGCATTGAAGCAAAAGACTTCACTGTAGAGATGCAGAATCTTCATGATCAGATCAAGGAGAAGTTGCAGAACAACAATGCAAAGTATAAATGCAGAGTTGATCAACACGGAAGAGAAATTCAATTTGAAGTGGGATATCAAGTTTTATCACACTTGAGGAAGGAAATGTTCCTAAGAGGAACATATAACAAGATGAAGTTGAAGAAGATTGGACCCTATAAGATCCTAAGAAAATTTGGTAAGGATGCTTATGAGATAGAGCTGCCAGAGGATATGGGAATATCACCCATATTCAACATTTCAAACATGTATCCCTATAGGGAAGATGAGACAGAAACATCAGAAGATCAAGAGAATATTAACTGGGAGAAGCAGATTCATGTAGCAGAAAACCCACAGATGCAGAATATTGTTGATCAGATGATTGGAAAGAAGACCAAGAGGAAGACCTATTTTGAATATTTTGTCAAGTGGAAGGGACACCCAATAGAAGATTCTAGTTGGGTAGGTGAAGTTGATGTCCAGAAGCATGGAAGGTCAGTGCAAAAGCTCATGGACAGGATTCCATGAATTTTCTGCCTAGACAAGTATGATGTAGGAGCATCATCAACAAATTCACATGGGATGACAACACAATGCCTAGCATGCCTTTTGAGTAAAATTTTAAATTTTGAAAGATGGTGTATCTCAGAGAACTTCTGAGTAAATGATGGATCAGAGAAGTTGTAAATGGTTGGAGGTTGAACAATCGCGTCAAACCATGAGAGATCAAATCATCCTTGAGTTATTTGATTTTGTCATGGATCTGAAGATCTTCCTTAAATTGTTTGTCACAGACATGTATTGTAATAGGACTAAGTAACTGTAAGATTTTATTTTTTATCTCATAGGTAGTTGGAGGGAACCCTGGAGGAACTCTTGTTTAAGTAGATGCACAGTGTGCCTGAATAAGGCGACTATAGATTAGTAGGAGATAGTTGTTATTGAATGTAATTTATTTTTATCAGATTTGTGTCCATTTACACTCGGATGAATATAACAGAGGGATATTGACCCAACGCATGGTGTTTCTATTGTTTACAATTTTCGTGTTATATTTTGTTTTCATGAATGAATGAGTTATGTTTTTCAGTTTATGAAACTTTGCAGTATTTGGATAAGTTTCAATTGTTTCTCTTCGTTCAGTTCATGCAAGGTGTGCATACAGTCCGCAAGGAGTGCATTGACAATGTTTGTTTCGACTTAGAAGCTCGGAAGAGATATCATGAAAATTCCATTTGCAAGGAGTGCAAAGGGACTGCTACAAGGTGTGCACAATCATCCACAAGAAGATAAGTCTTGACTAAGAATCTGTTTCAAGGAGGGCATAGATTTGAAGTTCGACTAAGTGTCAAAGTAGCCCTCTGAGGAGTCAAAGTGTTTTAGAAAAAAAGATCATGAGAGATAGTGGGGAGAAATATTCAAATGGAGTGAAGCTGTGAAGGTTTATCGAGTTATCGACCAAGATCCGTCTAGGAGGAAGAAAAATCGTTCTAGATCGTTGGATTTGGACAAAGTGCATGAGATTTAAGTCTCTGTGTGCACACAGGAGAAAGGATTCACCAAAGTCTCGAAGAGGCTAGGGACCATCCATCATCCAGAGGGATAGTGGCATAATATCTGCAACTTTGGGTGAAAACACTTCGGGAGAAAATGAGTGTGTAAGAGTTGAAAACTCCCAAATCCTGAATAACCGAAGTGAATTGTAGCTGTCAGATCCATAAGTAAACGTGATGGAGATCCGTGAACTTTGGGTGAAAGAAATTTGGGAGAAAGTGAAGGCAGAGAGTTTGAAACTCTCGAAGCCCGAATAGTTGAAGTGGTTTGCAGTCATCGATCTGTGGGAGACATGCATCAATAGATCATGAAATCCAGGTGAAAGAACTACGGGAGAAAGCAAATATGGAGAGGTTGACACACCTGAAGGTTGAAGTCCCGAAGTGAACTAGGACCATTCATCGGGAAGGACGCGTGGAACACAATCCTCAACTTTGGAATAAAACATTCCAGGGGAAAAATATGCCGGAACGTCCGAACTCCCAAAGGTCGAAGCCCCGAAGTGGACTAGAGTCATTGATTTGGGTGGACATGTGGCGCCTGATCTATAAATTTGGGTACGGATTACTCTGGGGAAGAATGGAGGTTAGAACATCCTGAACTCCTGAAGTGAAAAGTCCTAAAGTAGATCTTGACCGTTGGTTGCGAAGGGGGGTGTGGACCATTGATCTGGTCCCAGTTAAAAGTTCTGAAGTCATGAAGAGCCAAGAGGTTAAGCCCTGGGTCATAGCTCGAGGTCACATGCAAAGAAGGGATAGCGGAAGGAGCTAGCGATCATTGGTGTGGATATTTGGAAAAAACTGATAAGAAAGAAGGGCCCACAGGTACCCGTTGATCTGTGAACAAAGATCGACAGTGGGGAATCATTGCGAAGCGCAGAGGTAAAATTAGCGGACGTGCTAGTTCACGACTCGCAATTCACCAACATCGTTGAACTCATTGGGATACGAGATCAACGAGAACGATTAGATCAAGTTGGGAGAGTACTTTTTTTATTATGGAGATTGAGCCCTCCGATAAAGACACAACATGTTGGCACCCCGCAATAAATATAAACTGTCAATTAATGGACAAATCGGTAATGACCAAATCATGACCATGAAAACCTAAGGGGTGATGAAAGATGATCATACCAGAGCGAAGAGGGCACCATAGGACCTGTGCCTCGAGTGATAAGAGGGCCTGTGCTTGATTTAGTTTGAAACCAGTAAGGTCTTGAGGAGATAATCCAACTCGAGGAGATTAAGATTACGATCCTTGACTGGAAGTTCACGCAGCCCTGAGGGAGATTAAGGGGGACTGCATCACGAAGGATAACAACACTTGACACTTGAAAGATTCAAGGATATCTTGGATAGGGAAGGAGAAGGAATTCCATATAGAGGTAAATTCAAGGAGAAGAGAGAACATAGGCTTACATAGGTGGGTTTCGTTATGAGGAAGCCACAAGAGAGTGTCGGATCATATGGAACTTTCCTTTCAAGTTTTTTTTATGGATGCACAATTAACAATGTAGACAGTCTCATATATACACGATTCAATAGAGGGAAAATCAAATATGACTCAAAAAGAATACCAAAATAGGTTGTTCAGTAGGTCAGACCTTGCCAGGTTAGTATGTAGTTTCATTTCTCTCAGTGGGTCATTATTCTTGTTACGAGAGCCTTGATATTAGCATAATAAAATCATTCTCATCACTCGTTTTCCCTCCAAGGTTTTTCCAAGGGTTTATACCCAAACATATTGGTGTTGATGTGTGCTTGATTTGGTTTCCTTATTTATTCTTCCACTACATGTTTAATTGATTACTCAACTATTCTTTTAGTAGATAAACAAAGTTTGTTTTGAGATAATTCTCGGATTTTTAGTAGGAGAAATTTCAACATGGTATTACAACATACCAAGGGTTGAATCCGTTGGAGTATTTTAGTATCAATTACATTGGTGGTAATAAGTGGATTAAAAATATGACAATTTAAATTCCATATTAATATTTATTTTCGTTGCCCATTTTTCTTCATTTGTTATCTTTATCCTCGTAACCATTTCTATAATTCCATATGAATAATTAACTATTTTCATCCTTTTAGAATTTTAGAATTTTGGAATCATGGAAGCATAACTCTCCCCTCCATAAGTCCATCCCAAGAGTTTCCCATACATAGCCATTTTCATCCTTTCAAACTCCCAGACTTTCGGAGTTACGGAATTTTGGACTTGCGGACTTTCGAACTTGCGGACTCGTGGAAGCATAAATATCCACTTAAGAGTTTCCATACTTATCCATTTTCATCCTTTAGGACTCACAAAATTTTTGACTCACGGATTCTTGGAAGCATAACTCTCACCTTCATAAGTCCATCCTAAGAATTCCCATACTTATCCATTTTCATCCCTACAGAGTCACATACTTTCAGACTTGCGGACTCGTGGAAGCATGACTCTTCCCTTCATAATTATGTTGTAAGAATTCCCATACTTATCCATTTTCATGATTTCGGACTCACGGACTTTCAGACGTGTGGACTCATGGAAGCATAAGTTCTTTTCTCATTTTACTCCTTTCAAGGATTTTTTTGAAGGAAGGTATAACTATATATCTAACTAATTCTCTTCCGCATTTTTCCTTTTCAGGTTGAACTCATGTTGTCATGATTTCGGAAATAGGTTTTACTACTCATATAATTTACTCGAGTTCCACTTGTGGATCCTTTACCTAGATTCTCTTATTCAAAGAGAACATTGGAAAATAGACTTGTATCATCTTCTATTTCTGAACGCATTTTCTGTTGATAGTAATTTAATTGAAACTTTATTTATCATAAATTACTCTGACATGTATCCAAATATTTGTGAGATGATTTTACTTCGTTGGAAGCTTTTATTTTCATCATATATTTGTGGCCTATCCACACACACACACACACATATATATATATTGAAACATTTATTTCTAGAGCATGGCATTTCATAAATTACATATTGATATCATATATATACGATTATCCTGTAACACCTCCTCTTACTCAAATATGAAATTTATGTGTATTGTATTTTAGGAAAATGATAGGCTTAATAACCTTGGTAATACCTATCAAAAGTAGGAGAAGAATAATTTTTTATTCCACAATGGATAATTTCTATAATTGATTATTTCCGTGGTGATCTAGAAAATTCATTAAACACTAAGAATATCTCTGGTATAAAATACCTATCTGTAACAAAACCCTTAAATAAGTAAACAAAGTTATTAGATTCCAAGGCATTTTTGTAGCTTAACACTTTTAATATGCATTGATATACAATTTATTTCCATTTTTTTTAATTATGTAGCTACATGCAAATCAATAAACCCAACAAGAATAACAAGATTCATATATATAAATCAAGGCCTGTAGATATAAGAAATTCAATAAACCAACATGAGTAATGAGTAGTCAAATAAAGATACATATCTGTAACAGTTATAATGGAAACAATGGAAAAATCACGTTCTTCCCAATTGTAGATATAAAGAAACCAAGATTACTTGTCCGACTCAACCCCTAGCCTGACCATCACTCCATAAGGAAAAGTTGAGCTTCATTCCTTAGCCACCGTATTTTTGTACAATTCAGAAAACCATTTACCAAACACCACTTTTTCTCACATAGCAAATATTCCTCTCCAGAACATACTAAGCAACGTCCTTCCTAACACATACATCGTATATATTTCATTTCTCATTGCCTAAGACTTTTTCATCCATTTCCCTCCTTGGGAAATTAACATCTTTACAAATCCCTGATTTTTAGGGGCTACCAGTGACATAACTCAAATTCTGACACTTACAAAAATCAAGTCTAAGTTAACTCAAACATGTTCCCCACTCATGGAGTCATAGTTAGCTACTTTTAACCTGTTTGTTCTACCTGTTTCCAACATTTAATTTATTAAAAATATTTGTCTCATACATTGGTCCATCACAATAGGAGAATTGGCAAGTCAAACTCTTGCTCAATAGTCACAAAAATAGTAATTACATGCCATATAATTTCAAATATGAATTTCCATAAATGTAAATTTATTTTCAAAAAAACAACATTAAAATAAAATGTTTAATATTTGAGGATGTCACATCCTCTCCCCCTTAAGTATAACACTTTCCTTAGTGTTATTCTTTCCCTCAATTCATCACTTGGAATAGAGTTGGATAAGATTTCATCATTTCATCTTCCAACTCCCAGGTAGCCTCCTCAAGGATAAAGTGATTCCATTGCCCTTTTATCTGGGCGATGGCTCTATTCCAAGGTACTTTTTCTTTCCTGTCTAGAATGCATAGAGGTTCCTCTTGGAACTCTCCTTCTGGTTCCACCTGCACCATGTTCCAATCAATGATGTGAGTGTGATCATAAATATATCTTTTTAATAATGAAAAATGAAAAACATTATGAACTTTTAAATTTCCAGGAAGTGTTAGTTAGTATGCCACTAGTCTAGTTCAAGTTAATAATTCGAATGGACCAAAAAACCTTAGCATAAACTTGGAAGAATTTCCTAGTTTTAGGGAGCTCCTTCCTGCTTTGACTTTAAGGTACACATGTTCTCCAACATAAAAAATTTGATGTCATATTTTCAGATTTGCATATCCTTTATGTCGATCTTGCACCAAATTTCAATTATGTTGTACCTTTTTGACCATATCTTCCATTTCTTGGAGCATTTCTAGTCCAACCATGATCCTATCAAAGATTATCCTAGTTGATCGCGGTTCTACATTTCCTTCCATATAAAACTTTGAAGGGACTCTTTTTTGTTGATTCTTGATAATCATTATTGTATGTGAATTCAACTCAGTGTATATATTTTTCCCACTTAGTTGTTTTTTTTCTTACATACATTCGTAACATATCTTTGATAACCTTATTTGTATGTTCTTTGTTCCCATCCATTTTTGGATGGTAACTTGTGATGGAATTCAAATTAGTACCCAAACCTACAAATAATTCTTTCCAAAAATTTGAGGTAAAATTAATATCTCTATCTGAAATCACCATTTTAGGATCTCCACGCAGTTTAAATATTTCTTTGATAAAAACATTAGCGATATTAATTCTTTGTAAGTAGATTTCACAGGTATGAAGTGTGAAGATTTACTCAACTTATCAATCACTACCTTGATTAAATCATTTTATCTTTGAGTCTTATGAAAACCTGCAATGAAGTCCATTGAAATAATTTCTCATTTTCATTCTGGTATAGGTAGAGGTTGTAAAAGACATGCAGATGTTGATGTTTAACTTTCACCTTTTGAAAATCTAATCATTGAGATAGATATTCAACTATGTCAGATTTCATATTGGGCCAATAAAACTATTTTCTTAGGGATGTTATCTTTTTCGCATATCTTGGATGACCATAATAGGGATTTTTATGCAGCTCATTCAGAATCATCATCTTCAATTCAATCGAATTAGGTATATATAACCTATTTTTGAACCTTAATAGTCCATTCTTGTCAATATTGAAATATGTACTGTTCATATTTCCCTCATTTTTCTACAACTGATCTGCTATTTTTATATATTCTACATCATTTCATCTTGCAGATTTAATTCTGTCCTCAATATCACTTTCTATTTTTTTTATAATTACTTCATATAATTCATTATTTCTTCGACTTAGTGCATCTGCGACTTTATTTTCTTTTCCTTTGATGTGTCGTACTTCTAAATCAAACTCGCTTAGAAAGGATAACCACCTTCCATAACATAGTTACCAATTTAATGAGAACTGTGACCTCAAAATGAGAACTTTGACCAAAAAAACCCATATTTTTGCATAAAAAAAATGAAAATCAACCCCCAAATGAAACCGTGGTGCTACCATCATCACCATTTTTCAAACGGGGTCAAAATTACAACATTTTCAAGCATAGCCTTCAAAACGCATACAGTGGCTTAGAAAAACCTTAAAATTAACACCTAAATAAAAAAGTGATGCTACTTAAAAAAAATTCAAAAAGCCTAAACATTAAAATTATGGCTAATTATTACCTAATTGAAACTATGGTTTTGACATTAGATCCCTATGCCAAAAAAAAACGCAAAATTGGATAAAAAATGGTCACTTTAAAATTTATTTATTAATTTTTTTTTCTTAAATTTACATTTAAAAAAAATTGCAATTTTTTTTTGTAATGAAACAAAAAAAGATTTAAAAAAAATATTCAAAACCCTAATTAAAATAATAAAAAAAAAACATTGAAAAAAAA
>JZKD02S1672951.1:530490-542573 GCA_000966675.3 Picea glauca | reverse complement strand
TTTTTTAAGTTTTTCTTTATTTTATTTTTTATATAAATTTTCTTTTGTTTTTTAGTTTTTTTTTATTAATTTTAATTGTGTTTTTTCCTTAGTTTTTTAAGTTTTTAATTTATCAAAAGAAATTTGAATTATATTTGTTTTCTAAATATTCAAAAATAGTGTTATTTTAGTACAATTATTTTCTATGTATTGAAATAACCATGAACAGTGTGTTAAAAATGATGTTTTTTACCACATTTTAAAAGTATAGAACAATAAATCAATTGAGACACAATTACATGAAAAATCATAATTTCAAAAACATAAATGGAAACAAATATTTATAAGATTGAAAGGAGCATGGAAAAATGATTAAAAACATGGTTGAATAAAAAATAAAAAATTAGAACAAAGGTACGGGGGTGCTACCGGTAGCACCATTTTTAAAAACATGGTAATAAACTTACCCCCTAAAAAACGAGAACTCTGTAGAGTTCTCGTTAAGTTGTTAACTATGTTCCATGTCTTGCATTGAGATCTTGTTGAATAAACATGTGCTTTACATCACTATTATCTATTAATAATAGAATTTATCTTCCCATTAAATAATACCTCCACATTTTTAATGCATGAATTACAATTTCTAATTCCAGATCATGAGTTACATAGTTTCTTTCATGTTCTTTTAATATGCGAGATTCCTAACAAATTACATGTCAATCCTATGATAACACTCCACCTAGTCCTTCTTTACTTACATCAACACAAACTGTAAAATATTTATAAGGGTCATCCACTTTCAGAATTGGTAAGTAGTTAGTAAACCTTTTAATCTATCAAAACTGTCCTAAACTTTTTGAGAACAACTAAATTGTGTCCCATTTTTCTGCAATAAAGTAATCGGATAGGTGATCTTGGAAAACCATTCAATGAACCTTTGGTAATAATCGGTGATCCCCATGAATGATCGTGTGTCTGCTATGTATTTAGTTATGGGTTATTCCATAATTTATTTAATCTTTTCAGGGTCTACTGCAATACCATCTTCTGATATCAAATGTCCCAAATATTGTATATTTCTTTGATAGAAAGCACATTTATCAAATTTAGCATATAGTTTATGCTCTCTTAGCATCAGTAATAATATTTTCAAATGTTGTTCGAGTTCTTCTTCATATTTTGAATAAATTAATATATCATCCATAAAAATCAGTACGAATTTATCCAAGTACTGGTTGAATATATTGTTCATCAAACACAAAACATTTGTTGGTGCGTTAGTAAGTCCAAATGGAATCACTACAAACTTGCAATGTCCATAATGTGTTCTAAATTTTTATTTATTTATGTCTTCATATTTTACTTTGATTTGATGATATCGAGATCTTAAATCTAGTTTAATCCTCCAACCTGATCAAATAGATCATTCATCCTGGGTAGAGGGTATTTGTTTTTAATCATCATTTTATTCAATTGGCGATAGTCAATACATAGTCTTAGACTTCCATCTTTCTTTTTGACAAATAATATTGATGTTCCTCATGGTGAAACACTTGTTCTAATGTATTCTTTATCTAATAGTTCTTGTAATTGAATTTTTATTTCTGTTAACTCAGGGACACTCATCCTGCAAGGTGCCTTTCATACTGGTGCAGATCCAGATAGTAGATCAATAGACAAATATATTTCTCTCCTTGGAGGTAATTCTAGTATTTCTTCTACAAATACATCCTTAAATTCCCAAAGAACCGCAAATTCTTCCAAACTTGGTGTGATTTCTCTCTCTAGCAGATTTGTGACTTGAATAACATATATTTTGCAGCCTTTACAAATACACTTTTTAAATTGCATTGCTAATATTTTTCTAATGGACACTAGTTTTGTAATTCCTTGTATTGTTCTTGATATTTCGTTTGCATCCTTGTATACAAATTATTTTTCATAAAAGTTCAGTACAACTTTGTGCTTTTCTAATCAGTCCATTTCGATAAGCATGTCATACGATGCTAAAGGTAATAAATTTAGATTTATCTTTGTATCTAGACCACTTATATTCAACTCACAATCATGAATGACTTCTATTACCTTTATTTTTGTTCCTGTTGCTAATTGTACTAACCAAAATTTAGTATTTTTTACCTTCTTCAACTTGTTTGAGTTTACTTAAGTTGTATTAACATAACTTAAACTAGCTTCTAGGTCTATTGAAATAGATACTTTGTTGTTATGAATTTTACCTTCAATCTCCACAATAGTGGATTGATGGTCTTCTTTCCTGGCATCCAAAGTTGTGTTGATTCTATGAAACCTTTTGCCAATATCTCCAAGTGTGCAAGATTCTTGTATGTTCTAAATATTTTTATTTGAAACATTCATATAGGTATAGTTTATCAATAAATGTGGTTCGCCACATCCCCAACATTTGAATGGTTCTCTAGGATTATCATTTGCTTTCTTGAATCCCAAGTTAACTAACATACTTCCCTGTACTTGTGAGACATTTCTATGAAAGTTGTTTTCTTGATATGATTTGGTCATGTTTCATAATGGTGAAGTTTTGAAACCCTTTTTCCTTTGATTTATATTCTCTTTCTTCTTTTCTCTCCATGCTTTTGGATTTTCAGATCGATTTTTGTATTGATTGTAACAGATCCTTGCTTTTTGCAGTACCTCATTCAATTTTTTTGGGTTATCAAACTCTATTCCTTCCTTGTATGACCGAGGTAAACAACTTATAAACCTTTGAAATTTTACCTTTTCATCTTTTATATAAGGCACAAATACCAATAATTCCATAAACTTAGTAATTATATCCTCCATGAACATCTGTCCTAATTTTTGTTCATAGAACTCTTCAGTTTTTCTCTCATAATATCTTTCAGATAAGTTTTTTTCCTTCAAGTTTTTTCTAAAATATGCCCATTCTATCTTCTTTTCTTTTAGTCCTTTGGCTAGTTTTAACTCTTACTACTAAATATTGGCTTTACCATTTACATTGTAAATAGCCATTCTTACTTTTGTATTGCTAGAGTCGTTGTAGATCTGGAAGTATTTCTTTATTCCAAGTAACCAAGCTTCCACTTCTTCACCAGTTCTGGACTCATCATCAAATTTTGAAGATTTGATTTTCTTGAACTCTCCATATAAATGATCCATCTGTTTTCTTTTCTTTACTATAGATGCTTTGTTTTTCGTCATATTTGTATCATTAGAAGAGATATTTTATTTTTCTATTCCATGGCTAGAATAATTTGATGAATATTTAATAACTTCCTCATCCACTTCATTATTCTTTGGACTCTTTTTTGTCGATATATTATGTAACAACATCTCATTAATTTCCTTTTGATCTTCATGTGCTTTGTTTAATTTTCATTATCATCTTCAAATATCTATAATTACACTCTATGATTCATCACTGTTTCTAGTACCTAGGTTGTAAAACAACTTTCACTATGATGTTCTATATTCCTAGGAGGTGCTTGATTATTAATACCTTCAGACCTTCTTCTTCTCCATTATACATTGACATAATTACCAAACAATTTTGACACAATTTGTTTGTAACAGCAAAAACAAATTGTTTGTTATATTTTTCATCTAACATAATAATTTTTTGGTGTCGCTCTCAAGCCTAAATGTTGTAACCTATAACTCTAATACAAAATGTAACAAACCAAAATTTCCATATAATTTTTTTAGGTTGCAACCATGGAAGGTTCTCGTTAAATTCTTATCTTGATAGTATCCAAAAGATATATTTAAAAAGGGTATAGCACAATCAATAGTATAGCACAATGAGACTTTGGCTAACCAAAGATAAAAGTTGTTTTCCTTAAGTTACAAAAATAAAGTGTACCACCGCTATATTATTTCAAATGAGACACAACATACTAACCAAGATATGTAAGCCTCGTGACTTTGATAACACGTGAATCATGGATAGGAATAATTATGTAAGGGGATTTATAAAATACTTACATACTAGCGAGTGGGTAAAGTTAGCGAACCCATGGTTTAATGAAACTTTAAATTTAATTACTTATTAGTTTGGTCGACAAATTTCAAGGAGAAAGGACGTGTATAATCATCAATAAACGACAATACGTGTGGGATTGTCCCTCCAATCCACTAACCAATACCCTTGCTCTATCTTGAGGGAGTCACATGGATTATTGTTAGTGAGGAATGTATATGGCCATTCAGGTATTTGAGGCCCTCCATAGCTTACAAGAGATGGTTCTGTAACATTTCCCATTTGATTCTGTTTATTTTTTTTTCCAGGAATCTTTCTTATGGACGATAGAGAGATTTTATCTCATTGTTCTATCACAGGAAATGTTGGAGCGTATCTTATTACACCTATGCATTCAAACCCAATTTAAAGGTAAGGAAAAAACTTCCATTACCAGAAGAACTCGGTTTAGATTTATCCCAATAAAGGGTGGTTTAGTGTGTAAATGTTTATGGCTAGTCTCCTTTTTTATTTTCTTCTTGTTGAAAGAGTTCCTCTGTTTTATTCAAGTTTAGTGTTAGTTATCCATCAATTAGGTGAAGGGTTTTTTAGGATTTTAGCACTACATCTGTGGTCAATATTTGTTTAACAGTTAAAAAGAGATCCTCTCCTCCTGGAGACTTGGGCTTTGTCTTTCTACAATGCAAGTTTGACAAAGAAGGAATTAATGCAATTGGGGATCCTTGGGAATCTTACTCCACAACACTATTTTCTAACTCTTACATAGATGTAACTATCTTCCGAGAAGGGTGGGGAAACTGGAACAATCCCACAAGAAAAAAGTAATCCACTGCTATATGTTATCCCCTCACCATCTATGCAGGGACAATTAGAATTTCATAGCTAATTCTAATGTTACCATCGTCGTGTCTGTGTGAAAGACTATGTATTATGACTAGTACTAATGTGACGAGACTATAGCATATTAGAAACCAAAAGAGTTCAATGGTATGTAAATTCATTGATCGTATGCAGATCACACAGTATTTGAGTATCAGTTACATTGGCGGTAATAAATGGATAAAAAATATGACAGTTTAAATTCCATATTGATATTTATGTTCATTGCCCCTTTTTCCTCATTTGTTATCTCTGTCCCCATAACCCTTTATATAAGTCCATCAGAATACTAAACTATTTTCATTCTTTCAGATTCATGGACTTTTGGACTTGGGGACTCATGGAAGCATAACTCTCCTCTTAAGAGTTCCCATACTTAGCCATTTTCATCCTTTAGGACTCACGAACTTTTGGACTTGCGAACTTGTGGAAGCATAAATCTCCCTTTCATAAGTGTGTCCTAAGAGTTCCCAAGCTTAGCCATTTTCGTACTTTCGGACTTTCTGAATTCCGAACTCGTTGAAGCATGAATCTTCCCTTCATAAGTCTATCCTAAGAGTTCCCATACTTAGCCATTTTCATCCTTTCGCACTCACAGACTTTCGGACTTGCGGATTGATGGAAGCATAACTTATTTTCTTATTTTACTCCTTTCAAGGATTTTTCTGAAGGAAAGTGTAACTTTATATCTAACTAATGCTCTCCCTCATTTTTCTATAGGTTGAACTCATGCTGTCATGGTTTCGAAAATAATTTTTACTCCTCATAAAAAGTATTGGGATTCCACTTATCGATCCCTTACCTATATTCTCTTATTCAAAGAGAAAATTGACTTCTATTAGCTTTTATTTCTCAACGAATTTTTTGTTGATAATAATTTAATTGAATCTTTATTTATCATAAATTACTCTTATGTGTATCCAAATATTTGTGTGATTATTTTACTTCATCGGGAGCTTTTATGTTCACCATATATTCGTGGTGTGTCTATATATATATATTTATTGTAACATTTCTTTCTACAAAATGACATTTCATATATATATATATAGATGATTATCTTGTAACGAATCCTTTTACTTCAATATGAACTTTATATTTATTGCATCTTAAGAAAATTGTAAGCTTAATAACCTTGGCAATACCTATCAAAAGTAGGAGAAAAATCATTTTAGATTCCACAATGGCTAATTTCTATAATATTTTTATGGTGATCCATAAAATTCATTAAACAACAAGAATAGATATGGAATAAAATACTTATTTATAACAAAAACCTTAAATAATTAAACAGGGTTATCAGGTTCCAAGTCATTTTTGTAGTTTAACATTCTTTATTTTTCTTGATATACAATTTATTTCCAAATGTTTTAATTTTGTAGCTACATGCAAATCAATAAACCTAACAAGAATAATCAGATTCATCTATATAAATCAAATCTTGTAGCTATAAGTCCTCGAGGTGTAGGACAGTCGGTGACGGAGTGTGTTGTTAAGCCACTCCGTGATGTTAAAGTTATCGGTTCGAAACCTGCGGGGACAAAAAATCCAACCATGTTAAGGGTTGGTGTGGCTCAGGCCGGGTGCGATCCCCGGGTGATTTTGATGACTTAGATGACCCTGAGTCGCGGTTTCTCAAGCCACAGGTTAATCGTGTAGCCAACAGGTCCCGCACAAATTAACAAAAAAAAAAAAAATCTTTTAGCTATAAGAAATTCAATAAACCAACATAAGTAAAGAGTGTTCAAATAAAGATACATATTTGTAACAGTTATGCTGGAAACAAATGGAACAATCACATTCCACCCAACCATAGATACAAAACAACCAAGATTAATTGTCCCAATCACCCCCTATCCTGGCCATGAATCCATAAGGGAAAACTGAGCTTCACTCCTTAGCCATTGTCTTTCTGTATATTTCATAAAACCATGTTCCTAACACCACTTGTTCTCACACAACAAATATTCCTCTCTTCAACATACTCAGTAGTGTCCTGCCTCACACATATGTCGTAGATATTTAATCTCTCATTGCCTAGGACTTTTCCATCCATTTCCCTCCTTGTAAAATTCACAACTTTACAAATCCTTGATTTTTACGGGCTACCAGTGAAAAAACTCAAATTCCGATACTTGTAAAAATAATCTCTGAGTTAACTCAAACATGTTCCCCACTCATGGAGTCATAGTCAACTACTTTTACCCTGGTTTTTCCACCTCTTTTCAACATTTAATTTATTAAAAATATCTTTCTCATACATTGGTCCATCACAAGAGGACATTTGGCAAGTCAAACTCTTTCTCAATAGTCACAAAAATAGTAATTACATTCCTTAATAATTTTAAATATGAATTTCCATAAATGGCAAATTATTTCCAAAGCAATAAAATTAAAACAAAATGTTTAATATTTGAGGATGTCACATGTTCCATATTTATTTTTAACAAATAATATTGGTGCTCCCCATGGTGACACACTTGGTATGATATATCCTTTATCTAACAATTATTGTATTTGAATTTTTAATTATGTTAATTTTGCGACACTCATCATGTAAGGTTCCTTTGACACCGATGCAGATCCAGGTAGTAGATCAATAGAGAAATCGATTTCTCTCCTTGGTGGTAATTCTGGTATTTATTCTACGAATATATCCTCAAATCCCTGAAGAACCACAAATTCTTCTAAACTTTGTTTGATTTCTCTCTCTATCATATTTGTCACTTGAATAACATATATCTTGCAGCCTTTACTAATGCACTTTTTAAATTGTTTTGTTGATATTCGTCTCACAAAAATGGGTTTACTAATTCCTTGTACTGTTCTTGATATTTTGTTTTCCTCTTTGTATACAAATGATTTCTCATAACAATTCAATACAAATTTATGTTTTTCTAACTAGTCCATTCCAATAAGTATGTCATATGATCCTAAAGGTAATACATTCAAGTTTATCTTTGTATCCTGACCACTTATATTCATCTCACAATAAGGAAAGAGTTATGGAACCTTTATTTTTGTTCTTGTTTCTAATTGTACTAACCAGGACTTAGTATGCTTTACCTTCTTTAGCTTGTTTGAATATATCAAAGTTGGGGTAACATAACTTAAACTAGATCCTGGTTCACTTAAAATAGATACATTGATGTTATGAACTTTACCTTCAATATCCACAAAAGTGGAATAATGATCTTCTTTCTTTCCATCCAAAGTTGTGTCGATTCTATGAATATTTTTGCCAATATCTCCAACTATCAAAGCTTCTTGTATGTTTTTAATATTTTTGTTTGCAACATTCCTATAGGGACAGTTTCTAAAAAAATGTGGTTCACCACATCCCCAACATTCAATGGTTTTCTAGGATTATCATTTCCTTTCATGAATCCCAATTTAACTAACTTGCTTCCCTATACTTTTTGCGCATTTCTTTGGGAGTTATGTTCCTGATGTCCTTTGGACATGTTTTGAAATGGTGAAGGTTTGAAACCTTTTTTCCTTTGATTTAGCTTCTCTTGCTTCTTTTCTCTCCATGCTTTTGAATTTTCATATTGTTTTTTGTATTGGTCATAGTGGATTCTTTCTTTTCGTAGTACTTCATTCAATTTTTTTTGGTTATCAAACTCTATTTCTTCCTTGTATGATTGAGGTAAACAACTTAGAAACCTTTGAAATTTTACCTTTTCATATTTTATATAAGGCACAAATCTCAACAATTCCACAAACTTAGTAATTAGATCTTCCATGGACATATGTCCTAACTTCAGTTCATAGAACTCTTTATTTTTTTCTTCATAATAACTTTTAGATACGTGTTGTTTCTTAAAGTATTTCTTAAAATCTTCTCATTCTATTTTATTTTCCTTTAATCCTTTGGCTAGTTTTTAATCCTTCCACCATATAATGGATTTACCTTTCAGATTATAAATAGACATCCTCACTTTCATATTATTATTTCTTTATGTCAAGTAACCAAGTTTCTGCCTCTTCACCAGTTCTAGATGCACCATCAAATGTTGAAGGTTTGATTTTACTGAACTCTCCATCTAAATTGTACATCTATTTTCTTTTCGTTACTGTAGATGCTTTGTTTTCCGTCATATGTGTTTCCTTAGAGGAGTTTTTTTCATATTTTATTCCATGGATAGAATCCTTTAAGGATTTTTTACTAACTTCGTCACCCACTTCATTATTCTTTGGGCTCTTTTTTGTTGTTATGATTTGTAACAATATCTCATTTATTTCCTTTTGATCTTCATATTCTTTCTTTAGTTTTTCATTATCAACTTTCAATATCTATAATTTCCAACACCTAGGTTGTAAAACTACCTTAGCTACGATGTTCTCTATTTCTAGGAGGTTCTTGATTATTAATACCTTCAGGTCTTCCTTCTTCTACATTCTACATTGACATTGCTACAAACTTTTTGACATAGTCTGTTTGTAACAATGAAAGGAATTTGTTTATTATATTATATATTTAACATACTAATTTTATGGTGTTTCCCTTAGTCCTAAGTGCTGTAACGTACAACTCTGATACCAAATGTAATATACTCCATAAAATAAAAGATAAGTCATAATACTTAAACTCTAATATCATCTTTCTGGTTCTGAATTCTTCTATTAAGTGTTTGTCTAGGGTCATTATTTGTTTCTACTAAACCCTAATTATTGATATTTCATTGTTACACCCAAAGCCAACAAGGTTTTGTAATATATCTTGTAAGTATTCATGGATTTTCCTTACAACACATTTAATCCATTGATATATATATATATATATATATATATATATATATATATAATAGGCTCTCGAGTACATAAACATTTTTCTACAAACATAGCGACTAAGGTAGAGATTAAACCTTTCACTCAAACTCTCGTTTGACTTCGATAATAAGCATTGTGCCTAGCAATATGTTTTATGGGGTACAATTATTTGTATGCATTTCACTACGAATAGAAGGAAGGTTAAAGTTAAGGTCATGTAACTCCCGTATCCACTAAGTAATGATAGGTTTGAGAGGGATTGTTAAACCCAAGGCATCTTCAGCATGTGGTATTTGAACCCTCATCCCAATGAAGGAATTACTTAGTATTTAATGCCACTCCTTAGACGACTTACATGTAGTTGTACTGGAGGAAGGTTATTAAATTTTAAAAATTATTTACTATACTAATGAACTACCATCGTCAGAGTTCCAGCCAATCCAATTATTCCACTTTCCTAACTGCACAAGGGATTACTGTGTGGATGTATTACATCGTTTAATGTTGAGTAAGAGTGGAGGGGTTCGAGGCACTCTAATATTCATTGAACGATACATTTTTTTTTCCCAAGGTCGTTCCAAATGTACTATTGTTCATTCACTAACATCTACCAAATTGTAGAATCACGGCATCCGCCTCTAAAAGTATGAATCTTCTTCACTTGTTACTCTAAACGTTTTCATGGAAGTGAGATGAGGTAGCGATGAGTTGAACAATTCTATTATTGTTGAAGGTAAGTACAAATGTTTCACCCTGTAAATAATATTTCTTCCTATGTTGTTTTCCATAAAATAATTGTATTCATGCATGTATACGAATTATATCCTTAATCTTATCTTTGTTGAAAGGAAAAAACAAAATTCTTCTATAATCTTCAAGATCTGGTACTAGAATTCTTAGAAATCAAAAGTAAAGGATAGAAATAGGACATGCTTTTCTATAAGTAATGGGAGAATACTAAAAGAATTCTTCCTTTCGTAATTTATGGGTCGATTCCTTGAGTATTCGTCCATCTTTTTCCGTTGATAAGGTTGGTGGATATATTCTTGTCAGTTCTGTTTATTAAAATAGCTAGCCAGGGTTTCGATTAGGGAATTTTTTCCTCTACCAGACTATATCTAGGATTAAAAAAAAACACTCACCCATCTAACTTGTCTTTACCATGAGTTCTCTGGTATTTTTGTTGCAGTTAGCAATACCACTTGACAATGTTATTTTTATAGATGTATATTATACTTGATAAATCCATAGATTTCTCTAGGTTATAAAGTTTGGGTATTCTATTTGAACGCGGATTTCAAACTTTTTTTTTGATAATCCTACTTGACGTTATTTTCTCATTAGATATTGTTGTTGTGTACATTCTATTTCAAAAATATAATACAATGTATGCTTTATGGGTAAATAATTTTTTCTTTTTAATCAATGTAATAGTCAACTTGATGATAACTCTTCTTTGATTACAGAAATATCATGACAATCTTGTTTATAATCAAAGTAAAAGAAAGGAACCTTTATTTGTTTCTATTTATTTATTTGTATCCTCGAATTTATCTTATGTGAATACAAGTCTAATGATAGGTCCCTTTGTTTTTTTCAAGGGAACACATAAGATTGAACAAGTGATAATCTCCAATGCGCTTGCGTTTCTCAATTCCATTCGCTTTACTCGGGACGACGAAGGTACCAAATATTTGTAATTTGTTTTTTGAAAGGACAATAACTAGCACAGCCTCTAAATCGCGGCTAGAAAACGCCGAAAGGTATCGATTGTAAAATTCTAAAAGCAGTAAAAACCCTGTAGTAAAATTCGAAGGTCAAAATGATCTATTGTAAAAACAATAAACGCTGACATTTCGTCAAATGCCATGCCTGACGCGTGGTGGCTTTTTGTTTTTTTAAGGCCCCGAATGAATGCACCAGGCATTGACTCTCGATCGAATTGTTTCTCTATATATATATCAGTTCATTTGTTGTGCTTACAAACATTTCTGGAGCGTCCGGTGTGTCTTCATTACAAACGTGTTATTTTTTAAACGCTGCGGTATAGTAAACGTGTTAATGTTATTCTTTAAACCTTTGGAAATATGAACGGACGGGAACAGAAACGGTTGGGAGGTGGATCGTATGTAAAAAAAGTGGCTAAATTACTTGGTAATTAAACGTGGCTCAGAAAATGAAACGCTTTACTTTGTAACAAAATTTTAATTGTTGTTAATCACTCAGACGTGGCAATCAGCTAGCCACCATAGTAAATTTTAAATATGATTAAGTAAAAGTAAAAAAATAAACATGTAAACTGATGCCTTTATAAAAGTGAGGAAGTTAGTGGTTGAAATCTCAACCATTGATTTATTGGGACTGTTATCCCCGATATCTAGGGATAACTAGGAGATCATGTCTCGAGGCCCACATGGTCCTAGACATGGAGTACCGAGAGCAGGAGCGACCTAAGAATGGTCCTGGAGGACCCATC
>JZKD02S1672951.1:513453-530480 GCA_000966675.3 Picea glauca | reverse complement strand
TATAAATTAAAATATTTTTTTAACATTAGTTTAAAGTATTAATATAATTATTTCTAGTTTGTTTGTTATGTAACATTGCATTATTCTTTGCATGTTGTCTAACATAGCATAGACCCTAAGTTGATAGCTTCGTTGGGAAGATCTGTGCGCTAGGGTTAGGGGTGCCTCAACTCTGGTGTACATGGTCGTCCCTGCAGGGGCTTAATGATTCCAAGTGAAGGAGGTTTGTGACGCTCCTCCTACAATAAAGCGACGATGCATGGAAACAACATAGGGGGTTCCAGGCACCCAACATTCACGCCTCCACCAGATCTCCGCTCGCAGCTGCTATTTGAGGGTACATTCAAGGACAAAGAGATGGATATTGATTTAGGGAAAACACCAACATCAACAAGCGCATCACATCCATGGATACCTAGGAAATGCATTCCCCAAGTGCCGCAAGCCCCGAAATACATCATAAGCTCACCCAGGATTAAGGAACATAAACAGTACATGAGAGACTACTCCTTAGCGGGAAATTTTTTAGGGCTTTGGCCCTTTGAACGTGAACTGGTCAAATGGATACACCAATGGTGGAATCCCAAAGGCCATTATGACCTACAGCTGGGTTCTAAGGAATTCTTCACCATAATCCTACAAAACTTGAGGACAAAAATCACATTTTTGATGGAGGGCCATATTTCTTCAACTCGATGGGTCTCTTCTTGAGATTTTGGACTGAAAAACTTAGCCCTTAAATGGAGGACTTCATGCATGCCCCAGTGTGGATAAGGCCCTATTCCCTGCCGTAGGAGTTCTGGCTAGAGGAGGTGTTGGTCGGCATTGGTAATACCATTGGAGTGTATGTTAAATGCTCGGAGGCCATGAAGCAATGAAGATAGACCTCCTACGTGTGCATTTGTGTTTATTTGAACATTGAAAAGCTTCTCCCAGGAGCTATTTCCCTGGAATATCATGATGAGGACTGGCTGCAAACGATTGACTATGAACACATCCTGTTCAGATGCAGAAAATGTCATGAGCATGGGCACCTCTTCAGGGACTGCCCCCTCAACAAAAAAAGCAAAGATGGAAACCCAGAAGCAAAAAAAAACAAATATGGATTTATCTAGGTGCCAGGCAAGTGAAAACAAGGAGGTAGAAGAACAGTAGCCCAGGCAAACAAGGAGCGGACCTCAAGAAACCAATTTGATATTTTGCAACAACATCTAGAGAGCTTGGATGACTCACAGGTCCCGCCTACAGAGAAAACACCTCATAATCCAGAGAAAGGGAAGGTAGAGGAAACCCAAGGTCATAACCAAACCACTCCTCCACCCCAATCCAACACCACAGCCTTAGAACCCTCAAAAATCGAAGACATGGACGCAAAAATGGATCTAGATGAGCAAGATTTGGTGGGCGTTGACCCGGAGCATCTGGAACACGCCTATAGACACCATAAAATCTATACCATTCCTCCAGACTAGTTGATAAAAGTCCACAAGATATTCCTGAATTGCCTAGTAGGTTCCACCGCTAGATCTAGTGCGGGTTTGGGAATACAAGGAAACACGTAGAAAGAACAATGCAAATCTCAGAAAGATGAAAAGAAAAGAGGAAAGAAATCTACCAGCAAGCTCATCCAAGAAATAAGTCACTTTATGGTTAACTCAGGTCAGATACATCTAATATCAGACAAATTCCCCCCCCCCTCCCCTCCCCATCCTCATCAGGAAGATCATCTCTTGGAATATAAGGGGACTCAACGATTGTAGTAAGCAAAAGCTACTACGAGAGATTATCATAGCAGAAAAACTAGATATAATGATGCTCCAAGAAACAAAATGTTCTACTGAAGAAATCGACAAGCTTCTCCCTAGCTGCTGGAAACAACGGAAAGGGATATACACAGTGGCCACAGGTGCAGTAGGGGGTTTGGCACTTCTTTGGAACCCAAGCTCAATCATTTTGGAAAACAATTTCACAACTAAATGATCCATCTCGGCTGCCTACCAACTCATTGGCTCTAAAAAGTGAGGCTACCTAAAAAAAATGTATGGACTAGCTACATCAAGGGATAAACATGACTTCTTAAGGAATCTAGAGAACCTGGCCACCCTAACTGGGGGAAATAGATGGATTCTGGGAGGGGATTTCAACATGATTCACCATCTGGATGAGAAGAGAGGAGGTACTCATCGTCTTGAAGAGGAGTCTGGGGATTTTCAAAGCCTAATAGATAACTTAGGCCTTATTGACACAGGTACTTCAAATGGCATCTTCACCTAGACAAATCGAAGAACTAGATCCCATCAGATAGCTTGCAGGCTGGATCACTTTCTTCTCTCTGATTCCATCATGTTGGAAGGCACAACTCTAGAAGCATGCATCCTCGATGTCCATGGGTCAAACCATTGGCCTATCCAAATTTGGCTAGACATTCCATCCATGCCAGGAAGAAAACCCTTCAGGCTGTAATGGTTTTGGCTCAACCATCCAGAATCTCAAAAAAATGCCCACACCTAGTGGAGGGCAACGACAGTTCCATATGGATCCAAGATGTACATATTCCAATAGAAACTCAAAATCTTCAATCAGAGGCTCAAGACTTGTAACAAACACACCTTTGGAAAAACATTCGAGGCCCAAAAGAAACTAATGGACCAAATGGGCATCATACAAAGCCAAATCCACGAGTAGGGCATATCTGAGGACCTCAAAGCACACAAAGCAACAATAAGCCAAAATATTGAGGAAAGAAAATCCCAAGAAGAGATATTGTGGAGACAAAATTCATGCATCCAATGGCTAAAGGAGGGTGACATAAACACCGATTTCTTTCACAGGTCTACCATTCAAAGAGGACATGCAATCACATTACTCATCTACTCACAAAAAATGGGAAAACCTTCCACTCCCATGAGGATCTGGAAGAGGAGATGGTCACCTACTACCAAAACCTCTTGACGGAACTCCAAAGGGACAGATCACAAGCCATCATCTAGGTCACGCAACACATACCCTCTTTAATCACAGAGGAACATAATGCATCCCTTCTACTACCCATCATGCTCGAGGAAGTAGATCAAGTTCTCCAGGACACCCCCAAAGGTAAGGCCTCGGGACCAGATGGCTTCACTGCTGAATTTTTTCGTCATTGCTAGAAAATGATCAGAGCGGAGGTATGGAAGATCATCAAAAACTCTGGAGTCTCAGGTCAAGTCCTCCCTGTCCTTAAATAAAATTTCCTCACCCTACTTCCCAAAGAAGAGCTAGCAAACTACCCCAAGCAGTTCCTAACTATCGCTCTCTGCAACGTCATTTACAACCTCTTAACTAAGGTGATAGCAAGTAGACTCAAGCCTATCCTCCCCTTCATCATTTCACCAGAACAATTAGGGTATGTGGAAGGAAGCCAAATCTTGGACGACGTCATCCTAGCACATGAAGTGATCCACTCCTTACAGAAGACCTGCACTCTAGGTATGCTCTTAAAACTAGACCTTTCTAAATCTTTTGACAAGTTAAGTTGGGACTATATGTGCTCTATGATCCTAGCCTTTGGATTTGATCCCTCCTGGGTAGACTGGATCTTGAATCTCACCTCTTATGCTTTCTTCTCAATCCTCATCAACGGAGTCCCTTCTCTCCCTTTCTCTCCCACCAGAGGAATCAGGCAAGGAGATCCTCTATCCCGTTCCTTTTCATTATCATGGCAGAAGGACTCAATCGTTCTATCTAGGCCACTATAGCAAAGAAGACACTGGAAGGACTACCTTTGCACGAGATCAATCCTCTGATCTTTCATAGCCAAGTCGTTGATGACACTATTATGATGGGATCCCCAAAAGTCCTGGAGGCCCATACTATCCTTGCCATCATTCAAACCTTCTGTGAGGCTTCAGGAATGGACATTAACAAGGACAAATCCAAGATCTTCTTTTTCAACACCCTGGTGCCAATCCAACTCCAGATCACATAAATCATGGCTTTAACTCGAAGCTCCCTTCCATCCAAATACCTAAGAATTCCCCTCCTTGATAAGGCCCCGGAGAATAGCTCTTGGGAAATCGTCTTCACCTCCTTCTCGAAAAAAATCTCCTCTGGGACCTACCGTGCTCTCAATCTCCCCAGTCACCTCAACCTTATTAAGTATGTGTTGCAAGCCTTTCTAGTCTATACCTTCTCAGCCCTCGCTGCCCCTAAATTTTTCCTCAATGCCATTAAAACCCTGCAAAGAAACTTTCTTTGGCAAGGGCTCAAAATAGGGAAAAAGTTGGCACTAATCAGCTGGGAAAATCTTTGCAGACCCAAGGCACAAGGGGGTTTGGGAATTAGAGACCCTTCAACCATGAACAAAGTTTTGAGTGCTAAGATATGGTGGATATGGTTGAAGATAACTCAATACCTCTGGGCCAAGCTTTGGAGAAGAAAGTACACTCCCAACACAATGGAATTAAACCTCATCAAATGGAACTGAGATGCCCCAGGCTCCCTAATCTTGACGGTTGCCAAATAGAATCAACACCTTGTAGTCAATCACGCCTTTTAGGAAATCCGAAATGGTCAAACAACCTTCCTTTGGAATGATTCATGGAAAAAGTTACCTTTTCTGGCACAAGAGACCTGGGTTGACACCCTCTACACCCTAGCTATTCAAGCAGGACTGAAAAAAGTGGCAGTCTACTGGAAGTAAAATCCCGCGGATGCCACTTGGAGATGCTGGAAATATATTGGAGAGGACCTTCACATCGAACCATAGTTGGATATTCAACCTTGGTACAACCTCATCAACGCACGAAAAATCCCCATCTTGCTAGGAGAGGACATCCTTCGTTGGGGACACTCCCCAAGGGGCACCTTCAACATCCAAGAATCTTATGTTGTCAAGGCAAACTTCAATATCTTCCCCCAAAGGAAAGTTTGGAAAAAAATATGGTCACTGAAGCACTGGCCAAAAATCAACATCTTCCTTTGGCTGGTGGTGCATGGAAGCATTCTCACTTGGGACAATATCACCAAAAGAGGGTTTACTAGGCCGTCCATATGCCCTTTTCATATGGATGAGGTAGAAACAATGAATCATATCCTAAAAAGTTTCCTCTTCACCACCCAAGTTTGGGACCAATGCGCGTCTATCATGCACACTTCATATCGTAAGAGGGATAGCATAAGCACAAGCATTGAAGAATGGAGAGAAGTGTCTTTCCAATCACCTATTTTAAACCGCATTTGGCAACTAATCCTCGGTTTTATCCTTTGGAAAATCTGGAAGGAAAGGAATTGAAGGGTCTTCAGGAACACCCAGCACAACTGGAAACATTGCTAGACCCAAAGATGCTAGAACACACTAGAAATAGTTATCTTGCAACACTGGATCGAAACAGACCTAACTTGTCCAAATCAGGAACAAAGCATCCCGAGGTACTAGAAATTGAATCTAAAACATAGTCTTCCTTCTACTCCTCGGAATCACTCCTTTAGGGACAACCCCTCACATTGGTCCTCTCCTCCGGATGGGTTTATCAAACTCAATTTTGATGGAGCCTCCAAGGGAAACCCAGGGGCAACAGGCTTTGGAGTGGTATTCTGAAACCACCAGGGAAATATTCTTCTGATCACCGTAGTCAGCTTAGGACACACCACAAACAATGTTGCAGAACTATGGGGGTTCACTAGAGGCTTGCAACTGGCTATAGAGCATAAATTCACCAAGATTATAGTGGAAGGAGACTCACAAGTAATTCTCAATCTCTTTTGGAAAATACTGAATGATGCTAATCCAGAGAAAATTTCTCCATGCTGGAATATTTTTCATGGACTGAGGAAAATCACAATGCTTATCCGAACCAATCAGGCCTTCATCCCCTCTTATGTGAGAAGAAACATGAATCATATTGCTGAAAAACTGGCCAACATTGGAATGGACTTGGAGGGACTGATTTTTCTCTGCCAAGCCTCCATCCACCAGATGCACCCCATCCTCCAGAGATGAAAAGAAAAGGCTTTAACTATCGACATCTCCCTAGATGGGGTTTCATTGCGAACCAGGTGTCAACCAGACGGGACAAGAGGTGGCCACCATGGTTCCAACCATGTGATAGGCGTGTGCATCCCCCTTCTGCCTCCACCATCCATTTTAATCTTCCTTGCGCTAACTAGGTCCCATTAATCTCAATGTTCCTCGCTCTGGCTTTCTATCCCATCGATGGCTCAATTACATGAACCAGACTTTACTCGGATCATGCTTGTTTTCCTCCACCAGCGATTTCGGCATCATGATTTCCACCAGGGGCATTTTCAGCTACATTCATCCTCATTCGAGTGAAATTGCGGACTACACTCCTCCCAGTTGCTCCTTCGCTACCTCTTCTTCCTTTCAGATCCTGTATTTCCTCCTGCAATCACACCTGGCATCCTTGAACCTTTCTGAAGTTTTATAATGAAATTGGATTCTTCCAAATCATATTCTTCATGATGATTGGATTGAGGATTTTTCTTCTGATTTGTCTTTGTCCTGGATGCTTTGAAGCTTGTTTCATCTTTTGTTGATTTATCATGCCCTGTTCTCATTTCATATGCTGTAAAGATTCCATGGAGATGATAAATTGTGAGTGTTTTTAGATTAGATCTATCTTCTATTGAATAAATCTTTGCATTATATCTCATAGGTAATGACATTACTATTTTTTTCACAATAGGTTTATCTATAACTTCTTCTCCTGCTGCTCTAATTGAGTTGACCACTTCATCTACCCTGTGAAAGTACTCAGTTATATTTTCTTCTTATTTCATTTTCAAATTGAGTTCTCTAGGTCTGTATTTTAGCTTCTTTGACTTTGTCATCTCCTTCATATACAACTTCCAATTTGTCCCATATTTCTTTGGCTAATTGCAATGAATAAATTTCACACATATAAAATCATTCAACCCAACTAGAATTCCATTAACTTCTCTTGAGTTATCATCATGGATTTTCTTTCCTCCAGAGTCTTTGGGTGGAGTAGTCGGTGCAATGTAACTCTCTACAACAGATTTTCAGATATCAAAACCGAGTGCTAACATGAAGTTTTTCATTCTTATTTTCCATAGAGCATAGCCTTCTCCATTGAACAATGGTGCTTTGTTGTTAGACATCCCTTCTTGTTGACACATCTTCAATATTTTCCTTCAAGTTTGTTAGAATGTGCTGAAGGAACCTGCTCTGATACCAATTGTAGAATCAGATCCTGTCGCTAAGAGAGGGGGGTGAATCAATGACAGAGAAATTATATCAATTTTTAATTTATTAATGCAAACAGAATTTTGACACAGTATTTTATTGGGGAACTCAAATGGGAAAACCACAAATTCTTTTCTATTAACTGCAAAATTTGTTTTACATGTTACATAGAAGGACGATGTACTTCCTCTTTGATCAACACCAACTGATCATGATGCACCCACACCCTATTTTACTAGCATGAACTGGTAGGAGGCTACGACCCCCTTGTTTAGCCAACTACAACTGACAAGGAAGCACCAACTCCCTTTGCAGGCACCAACCTGCCCTTGCACCACCCAACCACCCTTAATACATAGGTATTTTTATTTCTTCCTGGACTCTACTTCAACTATTGATCTTTTGACTTCAACTGCAGAGACACTTTCTTCTCACCACTTTTTCTCGTTTATATAATCTTCAAACTGGTGTGAAATTCAAAACATCGTGTCCCTTTATTTGAACCATTGTAACTTTTCATTTAAAATGATAATCTAAAATTTAATTAATATCATTTTTTATTTTTATTCTTTATTCATATTTTCATGATTTATTCTCTTTTAATCATGACTTTGTATCGGTTCATTTTTGTCATAAATTAATCACAGTCATGGATCAATTTAATACTTTATACTCGATGCCTAATCTCTGTTATATTTACAGAGACTAGATTCCATGAAGGCACTTCCTTCAAACCATCACCTATGACCGTGCATTACATAACCACGGGCTTTACCAATTATAGTGACATGTTATAATTTTCTTTTAATATTCTTATAGCATACGACCAATAGTGGTGACCGGATGCTAAGCTTGAAGGAGTGCTTGAGCACTTTACCAAATCAACAGTCATGATTCAATCTCCTGACGAGATGGACAACTGACGAGATTTCAATGTTTATTCCTTTGAGTCTTCATAACCTCCAACTCTCCAAAACTATCGAAAACGTAGAACACCTGACGCGTGTCCCTTTCGGAGTTTTGGCATTCGAGACTTTGTGCTTTTACAATATTTTCTTATGATGTAAAAACTCCCGAGATGAAAAATCCTAACGTGATGTATACTTGCTAATGTCACAATAAGAATTGACACGTTCTGAATACCTGCCATGTGTCATTCAAATCCATGGTTTGCATGTGCCTAAAATGCCATATTAACTTGACACTTGTCAGTGTCTGAGTATGCCATGTGTCCTTGCTTACGTGGATCTTGCTGACATGGATGCATGTGTCCTGACTAACATGGCCTATTGTCGTGGTCTATTGACGTAGATCTCTTGAGGTATATTTGATCGATGGTTAGAGGTCTTCCTTGATCCTCTGTGATCCGATGGCCCAGATTCAATCGCAACCTGACATATCGCGAGTTCCTACATTCTTTCATTTGACTTCTCCAACTCACAAGTCAACGAGATGAGATGTGCTTGCCATGTGTCCTATGGATCAATGACTCTTGTTCTCCTTTGATCGATGGACTGAGATCTACCTTGAACCCGTGTGATCCGATGGCCCAGATCTTTTCGCAACCTCACTTATCTCGAGTTTCATGCAACAATGCTTTTGAATTTCCTGACCTGCGAGTCAGTGAAATTTCAATCATTCGCCACGTGCCCTATGGATCAACGGCTCAGATCATTTCTTTGTTTTGGACTATTAGCTAACTCGTAGGCATATCCTCCTTACATATTCAGATGGTTAAGATTTTTGTGTCTGATTCCGCAGTTGAGATTCGATTCCAGACCCCCCTTGCCATACTGCCTTTAATGAAGGGGGCGGGGGGGGTTCAGAATGGGGTGGTTTCACGTGGGTCCCCCTAAAACCACTCTCACTTCTCGCTGATGTATTAAGGTGGGTGCACCTTACCTGGATCTAACGACTATTGATTCATGCGCTTGTGCATCCGACGGTCACGACTTAATATGGTCATTTGACCAATCATCCAATGTTCCTTCTACTTGAAAATGATTGAACTTCTCAACAAGAACTTGAGTTTGATCCCATGGTTGATGAGTATCTGGATAGTCAAACTCTCATCCTTTTCTATGGTCATGATCCTCTCGTGACCCTTAAGCCCACAATCAACTTCTAATTGAACGACAACTGCTCTTTTCACAGTGATCAGACAGTTGTTGAGTCTTCTCACCATTTTTTTGCATTTGATAAACTGTGCAATCCTTCCACTGATGTCGATGACATATTATACACTCTGTTCTTCCTTCAGAGATTTCTTCATGCGCTATCCTTTTTGAACATCACTGGACTATTGATCCTATCGTGATCAATAGTTCGTTCTTCTTCTTGAGATTTGGACTTTTGGTTATTTACTTCTCTTGTTGACATTAATCACAATTATGTCCAACATCATTGTGGACTAGGTGTCAACCATATTGGACAGTAGGTGGCCACCATGGCGCCAACCACGTGACAGGCACGTGCCACCCCCTCTTGCCTCCACTAGGCATTCAAATATGCCTTGCGCTAATTAGGGCGCCAACCTGGTATTTGCTCCTACAATCACACTTTGCCTATCATAACTAAGTAACTTTTTCTAATGTTGATCGCTATATCCCCCTAGATAGATGCCCACTTATGCATTAGATTTTTGAGATATTTTAAGTAGGAGGAAGAATTACTCCCGGTTTTTGCCTAATATGTTCAAATACATCTCTGTTTAAGGGTTTTGTAAAAATATCTGCCACCTGTTCTTGTGTTGGAACATATTCCAATTTAATGTTCTTGTTTTCATCCTGATCTCTTAGATAATGGTATTTTACAGGGATGCGTTTCAATTTTGAGTGTTGAACAGGGTTCTTGGAAAGACTTATCATGCTTGTATTATCACAGTGGATAATGGTGGGTTCTTCAAACGTTATTTTGATATCTTGTAGTGTTTGTTTCATCCATTCCACTTGTGTGCAACATAATGTTGTTGCAATATACTCAACTTCAGTGCTTGACAGAGAAATTGAAGACTGTTTCTTGCTTATCCAAGCAACTAGTGATTCTCCCAAAAAGAATGCTCTGCCACTCGTACTTTTTCTGTCATCTATACTTCTTGCCCAATCAACATCTGAATATGCTTTTAATCTGATTGAGTCCTTGCTAGGGTACCACAAACCCAGATCTATGGTTCCCTTTAAATATCTGAAGATTCTTTTTACAGCTTGAACATGACTTTCCTTTGGTTCTGCTTGGAATCTAGAAGTTGTTACGTAGAGAAAACTGCCAATCATTGATCTGTAATATTTTGTATCTATAGTTTTGGACTCATCATCCTTGCTTAGTTTTCATCCAACTGTCATAGGTTTGCTAACAAGTTTGCAATCCTCTAACTAGAATATCTTAAGCATATCCTTAACATATTTAGACTAATGGATAAAAAATCCTCTTTTGGACTGTATTATTTGTAATCCAAGGAAGAAATTTAGTTCGCCAAGCATGGACATTTCAAATTCTTGCTGCATATTTTTAACAAAGTCTTCACTCATTTTTATTTCATTACTACCAAAAATGATATCATCAACATACACTTCCACAATTATCAAGTTATTACCATCAATTTTGCAATAAAGATTGTTGTCTGTTGATCCCCTTTTGAGGCCTTGTTTTTGTAAATAAGAATCTAACCTTGAATACCATGCTATGGGTGCTTGTTTTAATCCATAGAGTGCCTTCTTCAATTTGCAAACATAGTCCCCTTTGTTGGTTAATTGGAATCCTTTTGGTTGCTCAATGTAAACTTCCTCTTCTAAATTTCCATTGAGAAATGCTGACTTGATATCCATTTGGTACACTTTACATTTTCTATAGTTGCAGAAAGCTAATAACATCCTAATTGCCTCCAATATGGCCACATGTTTCAAATTTTTATTCATAGTCTACTCCTTCAACCTGAGCATTCCCCTTACTTACTAATCTGGCCTTGTTTCTAATTACTTGCCCATCTTCATTCATTTTATTTTTATATACCCATTCAGTTCCAATGACATTTTTATCTTTTTCTCTAGGAACTAGCTCCCAAGTTTGATTTCTTTCAATTTGATCCAATTCTTCATTCATGGATTTAACCCAGTTCTCGTCTTTACATGCCTCTTCTATTGAGCTTGGCTCAATATGTGACAACAATGATAATTTTGTTTGATACAAAAGTTGTCTTCTTGTTTGCACTCCATCATTCATATCTCCAATAATCAGTTCTTCCAGATGATTTTTCTGAATAATTTTTGAGGGTGTCCTTGTATCTCTTCTTGGAAATTCTTATCTTATCCCTCCATCTTCACTATCTTCTTGACTATCACTAGTATCCATATCATCTTCTTCCCTTTCATTTTCACTCTCTTCTACTTCTTTTAGTTGGGTGTTGAATGTCTCATCATCATCTTCATCTTTATTTGTAGATATGGTCTCTTGATTTTTTATCCTTATTGTTTTTAGATCATCTACTCTGACATCTGCACTTTCAACAATATTATGTAATCTAAGATTGTAGCATCTGTATGCCTTTTTGTTTGAAGCATATCCAAGAAAAATACCTTCATCAGATTTGGCATCAAATTTTCCAAGACTCTCATCTAGTCTTTTGATGTAGCATTTACTTCCAAAGACTTTGAAGTATTTCACCGATGGAGCTCTTCCAAACCATAATTAATAAGGGGTTTTATCACTATTAATCCTGAGCTGACCTCTGTTCAATATGCATATTGTTGTGCTTACAACTTCCCTCCAATATGCATCTGATAATTTTGCTTCATTTAGCATGGTCCTTGCAACCTCTTGAACTGTTCTATTCTTTCTTTCAGCAATCCCGTTTTGTTGGGGTGTTCTAGAAGCAGAGAATTGTATTTTTACTTCTTGAGTTTCACAGAAGACATCAAACTCTCTTGAGGTAAATTCACCGCCATTGTCAGATCTAATACATTTTATTTTTGTCTCTTTTTCATTTTCAACAAGGGTTTTAAAAGCTTTGAATTTATTGAGTGCTTCTAATTTTTCTTTGAGAAAACATATCCAACTCATTCTAGTAAATTCATCAATGAATAACATAAAGTAAGACTCATCTTGCAAGCTCTTGGTTCTAGTAGGTCCACATAGGTCAGTGTGAACAAGTTCTAACGGTTTCGAGGTTGTGTATTCTTTTTCCTTGAACCTTATTCTAGCTTGTTTCCCTAGTTGACACTGTCTACACATAGCATTTGAAGGTTTTATGATTTTTTGCAAGTTTCTTACTGCAACAATGTTGTTGAATTTCACAATATTGTCAAAGTTAATATGCCCCAACCTTCTATGCCATAGCAAAATTTCATCTACTGAATTTATATGACACTCTTCTTTTAATTTAGCATTTAGTATGTATACATTTTCAGGAGTTCTAGGAGCAGTGCCAACTAATTTTCCTGTGTCTTCTCTCCTAATATCACACTTTTGAGAGTCGAAGATACAGAAGTGTCCCTGATCACAGGTTTGACTGACACTTAATAAACTAGGCTTCAATTTATCGACAAGTAGTACATTTCTAGCTTTGTCTTTTCCCAGGCTCACAGTGCCTTTCCCAAGTATGTTACCTGAAGAATTATCACCAAATGTAACTTTACCTTTTTGTTTCTTTATGTCTAAAAACTTGTTCTTGTTACCTGTCATATGTTTCGAGCATCCACTGTCAACATACCAGAGATCCTTTTCATCTTGAGTTTTCAGGGCAATAAGGAAATCTCTCTTTGATGTTTTTACTCTCCAAAGATTCTTCTGCTCTCTAATTAACTTGGACTATTCTGAGGCTTCCATTAGTCTGCAATTAATGGATTTATGCCCATGGTTGTGGCATTTGAAGAATTGTAAGTCCCCTTCTTGTAAGAGTGCAAAGGGGTTATAGTTTCTACCTCTAACTGGTTTTGCTACTTGTTTATCTTTATGGATGTAGTTATTAACCTTCAGATTCTTCTTTTTATATGCTCTACAGTTTATAGCTTTGTGTCCAAAATTAGAGCAAGCATAGCAGTAACCAAGAAAAATGCGAGGATACTTGTTTTGATAAAGCGTATTTGGTATTGTCTTGCCTTCTTTCCTGATGAGTGGAGGTAATTTTTTGGAGCTCTTGTCATTACTTGTCTTCTCTTCATTCTTCTTCTTGAATGTACTTCGAATAGCATCTACATAATATTTTGAGTTAACATGGATTTTCTTTTGAGAATAACCTATTCCATTTTTATTTTCAGGATCCCTTTGAGCTGTAATAATCTTATCTAATATTTTGTTTGAATGATTTTTGCATCCACTTCCTTTTTCAGATGAACTATTTCTGCCTCCATTCTTTCACAAGTTATTTGTTTTTCCTTAAGAGACTTTTCCATATTTTCTTCGATCTTATTTCCTTCTAAGATTTATTTTCTCATGTTGCTCATGAGTTTCTCCATTTCTTTTTCCTTTTGTTCATATTTTTATTTTTGTTCAACTACAAAACCTTTCATGTGTCTATATATGGTTTTGTATTTTCTTAATTCATTCAGAGCACTGAGAAGTTATTCCTCCATATTGACTTCTGCTTCATCTTCTATCTCTTCTTCATATTTGATTTTTTCTGTTTCATTAGACTCTTCAATACCTAAGAAAAGGACTTGATCATCGTCAGATTCATTATTACCATTGGACTTAGATGAACTGTTGTTTTCCTCTTTTCAATAAAAATTATTTTACCCTCTGTAAAACGATTTCTTAAAGTTGGTTTTTTCCTTTTTTCTATATTGAATATTTTTGTTTTCTTGATCTTCAAGGTCCTCCTTGGGGTAAGGACACCTGGATGACTTTCCTAACCTGCGAGTCAGCGAAATGTCAATCATTCACCACGTTCACTCTAGATGAACGACTCAGATCATTTCTTTTTTTTGGACTGTTAGTTGACTCCTAGGCATATCCTCCTTACAGATTCATACGGTTAAGATTTTCGTGTCTAATTCTGCGGTTGAGATTCGATTTTGGACCCCCCTTTCCATACTACCTTTAATGAAGGGGGGGGGTCCGGAATGGGCTGGTCTCACATGTGTCCCCATAAAACCACTCTCACTTCTCGTCGACGTATTAATATGGGTGCACCTTACCTGGATCTAACAGTTGTTGATTCATGCACTTGCGCATCTGACAGTCATGGATTAATATGGTCATTTGACAAATCATCCAACATTCCTTCTACTTGAAAATGATTTGACTGCTTAACAAGAACTTGGGTTTGATCCCATGGTCGACGGGTATATGGATAGTCAAACTCTCATCCTTTTCGATGGTCATGATCCTCTTGTGACCCTTAAGCCCACAATCAACTTCTAATTGAACGACAACTGCTCTTTTCACAGTGATCAGATGGTTGCTAAGTCTTCTCACCATTTTTTTGCATTTGATCAACTGTGCAATCCTTCCACTGATGTTGACGACATATTCTACACTCTGTTCTTCCTTCAAAGCTTTCTTCATGTGGTAGCCTTTCTGAACATCATCAGATTGTTGATCCTATCGTGATCGATAGTTTGTTCTTCTTCCTGAGCTTTGGACTTCAAGTTATTTACTTCTCCTATTGACATCAATGACAATTATGTTCAACATCATTGCATACCAGGTGTCAACCAGATTGGACAGGAGGTGGCCACCATGGCACCAACCACATGATAGGTGTGTGCACCCCCTCCCGCCTCCACCATGCATTTAAATATTCCTTGCGCTAACTAGGGTGCCATTAATCTTAGTGCGCCTCGCTCTGGATTTCTGTCCCATCGATGGCTCAAATCCATGAGCCAGACTTTACTCAGATCATGCATGTTTTCCTCCACCAATGATTTCGGCATCATGATTTCCACCAGGGGCATTTTTAGCGACATTCATCCTCAGTCGAGTGCAATTATGGACTACACTCCTCCCAGTTGCGCCTTCGCTACCTCTTCTTCCTTTCAACACTTGAAATCCTTCATAGAATCTCATCCATGTCGATACAAAGGGGGAAATCCAAGTGCATCTCGGCTTGGAAGCCCAGTCGACCATGTGTGGCTCTATTTCCCCTGCCTGCACCCTCTCAAACCTCTTCACCCTCATCACCTTCCTCTCCATAATCTTCACCGCAGTCTAGTCAAAGCCTTAGCAGTCTCCCTCCCCTCTCCTCTCCTTTTTCTTGTAGGCTTGAGTGGTTTGGTATCTCCGACAACTCTCTGGGTTTAAACGCAGGTCCACTCTCAGATTTGGTCTCCTCCTTGCAGCCAATTTCTGTCATTCCTCCCAACTCGCTTGTGAACACACCAACCCATTCACCCCCAACCCAACCACATTGCGCCAAAACATAGAATGAAGTATTTGGAGCCATCCATGGACCACAATAAGAACCTCACTTCTACACGGAGTCAACATCAGGCTCAAAATTGCAAGAAGGCTTTGCAATTTTGCAAGGCCTGGTATTTGAATTACGTCAAGGTATGGATGAGTTGTGATTCTAGATGGAGATATTGTATGGGAAGGCAGTGTTGTTCGTGCATATCCTCTTAGCACTGTAGGGAGCATGCCACCCCACAAATGGAGAAGCATATGCAACAGGGTTTGAGCCACTGATTCTTTCTTCAGCTATGCATGGGACTACAGAAGAGGAAGGGGCACTGGTCAAGGAGGAAGGAGCACCAGTCGTGGACCCAACAACCAACACCACCTCCTTGGATGCGTGGCCACACTACAAGCCTACCACATGATTTGCACATGTGTCTCCATGCATGGTTAGCAGGGTGTCTAACTTTTATTTTGCCTCATGGGGCCTATAGTCATATTTTGTCTATTTCAATTATGTCAGTGTTAGTCGATAGGTCGATTCAGTCTCCCACAAGGGGCTGTAATTTTTGTATTTAGTCAATGTAATTTCTACGACTGGTATCTTAAGAATATGGGTTTTTATTTGTTCGGTTGGCTGAACTAGCTTCCCCACGGTGCAGTTCATTTTTTACAGTCTGGAACAAACATTGATACTGTAACTTCTATTTTTTTTAAGGCTCTTTATACAATCTAACTTACAAAAAAAACATTGCATTATTCTCTATTCCTTTTGTAGCTGAAAAAAAATCCACACTTATTTTGGGTAATTAAATTAGACTCTTCATAAATAATTGATAATATTATCATTATAACCTATATGGAAACAAGAATATTAACTAGATTTGAAGACTCTATAATCACAAAATAACATTTATTAGAATAACTTAAAAATAAAAATCCAAGTATTCTTAATAGAAAGAAAAAAACTATTCACATAATTCTAAACCTTTATTTCAATCGAAACTTTTCCGAAATTTTAAAACCTTATTAGTCCCTCTTGTGTTGTTGGGACTAGATTCCGATATTTGTAGTCCTATAGAAAACAAATCAAAGTATTTAACCTAAATTTTAAACTCCATATTCCATTTAACATTTTTTATTAACCTGTTAAGTATTTACAAAACACTTGTTTAACCAATCAAAAAAATTGAGGTCTTATTTGGCCTCATATAGATGTTGTTTCATTTTAAACTTAGGAATTTAATGATATATTTACATTACATTAGGTTGAGGTAGATTAATACTATCTTTGAGGTTAGAATTAATTCAAAACATTAAATGTTTGTGTGTTTAAAATATATTTATAACATAACCATTTTTCCCTCTCTTAGTTGTGTGTCCTTTGTTATGTGTCAACCGTGTAGGATGGATTCCATGGAAAGTTTATGACCAATAGCCAAGGTTGAGTCCCATGAAAAACTCTCATAGTTATTTTTTAACTAATCAACCA
>JZKD02S1672951.1:473127-513403 GCA_000966675.3 Picea glauca | reverse complement strand
AAGCAAGCGATGAAGGAGTTCTTAGAAGAAGAATGGGTAGCATCAAATTTGCAACATGTGTATGACAGTCCACCTATGTATGACATGCCTCTGGCCTATGACCACTCGTTGACAATCTGGTCAGGTCCCTTACTAGGACCCTAGCCATATTAACATGACACGGTCTTAGGCCTTCCATTCTGAGTATAGCCTTCCCTCCATTGCAATGGTGTTCCCTCCACAAAAATATTATATTACTAAGATGCATTCTGAGTCTAGCCTTCCCTCTATCGTACTCTCAGTCTGAAATCTTCATTTTCATACTCTCAGTCTAGAAGCTTCCTTTCACGTTCTTGTTCTTTCTCTATAGTTGAATCCCCAAGATTTCGAGAGATACACCAAGTGAGAAGGTGAAAAATATCTCTCGATACTTCGATACTAAAACAATAAAAACAAAGAAAAGTTGGATGTAATTTTTTGTGTAAAATTCAAATGAGATATGAATTTTCTTTATCCAAAAAATCTGACTGTGTTTTGTTTTTGAAAAAGTGTCTACTGTTATGGGTAGACATGTAATATTTTTTAATATTTCTCATATAATATTTTTTAATATTTATCCTAATTTATTTGAAGGAATAACTAATTGAGAGAGAAGAGAAGGCATGTGGGGTTAGCAATGTTTTCACAAGCCACACAAAAATCAATGCTAAACAACAAACATATGCACTATTACATGTCAATTTGTTTTAAAAATAGAAAATGCCTCAGTTTTTTTACTATCAGAATCCATGGCATACCTTTCTCTTGGCTTATCTGAGGCTTTCTTCCTAGCATATTTCTTCCTTAAGATGCCTTGTTGTTCATGTGGCTCCTTCCTAGTCCTTAATATGGTGCTTGGGCTTGTTGTCACGTCCTTAAGATGGTGTTTGGGCTTGTAGTTCATGTGGTTCCTTTTTGGCTTCTTTTGTCCTTAAGATGTTGTGTGTTCTTGTTGTTCATGTGGTTCTGAATATTTTCGATGTTGTTAGAGCTTAAAATTCTTGACCTACTTCTCTAGATTTTGTTTTGGTAATCTTCGGGTGCTTTTGAGTGATTCTTCTTTAGTAATTTCCAATTCGCTACATATAAGATGAGCCCACTTGGATGCCTTTAATCCCACTCAAATGTCACTAGGCATGAAGAGGGTATTTAAGGCTCTAGAATTTTGTGTTGAAAAGGTTGCGGTAGAGTAATCAGAGGAGAATTCCAACCCATGCTCAAATCTGAATTGCCCATGACCACCACGACGAGCTTCTTCCCCTTCAAGCAATTCCCTGTAGTGCCACTGGAAACTTAAAATCGGATTCCCATTATATTTGGAGTATAAACATGTGGTTCACCTTTCCCAATGCATGCCACTCTTGCATGTTGAATTTTGTATCCTCTAAGTGGTTGTAACTTTCCATGGAAACTTACAAATGCATATGCGGGTGTAACATACCCAACCACCCATAGGTCAGGCATGCTAACCACAAGTCCCTTCTATGGATTAATTCGATCCCTTCTCTAACTTTAAATAACAGGGAATACATGAAATATTCATATGCATTAATAAATATTCATGCTAAACATACAAGAAATGAAGCATATGACATGGACAATAATACAAAACAACCATGCATAATCTAAACATATCGAATTCAATGATAATTACACAACAAAATAATTCACACATAGGTAATTAATACCATAATAGAGAGCACTTATCTTTTATAGAATAGAACCACCGACTTGTTGCAGACTAAGGACATTCCACCCAACCGTAGACATTGTTGTTCCAAGTCTCAACAAGAATGGCACCCCCGAGACAAGGCTATGAATGTACAAGTAAGGTTCTAGAGTGTTATTAAGCTTTGAAAACCAGTCATTACTCAAGCTCTCGCAGGCTTTCCAACACCCACAATGATCCAAGTACCCAACTCTCTTCAA
The DNA here is from genome assembly GCA_000966675.3 of Picea glauca. Classification (NCBI taxonomy): domain Eukaryota; kingdom Viridiplantae; phylum Streptophyta; class Pinopsida; order Pinales; family Pinaceae; genus Picea; species Picea glauca. The sequence goes on along the minus strand of JZKD02S1672951.1, from coordinate 511,456 downwards.
CCTATCTTGCACCACCCAACATAATGGACTCCCACCCTTCTCTTCCACACAGTCCCTCATGAAGTCCTTCTCCTCCTAGGGCTCCAATGCAGTTGGTCAAGAATCACCATGTTGGGATTCTCAGGACTCGCAGTTGTGAGAAAATATGGAATCAGGAAAAAGCATCTCAGAAATACATGCCTCGAATCATGGCTGGATTACACCAACAATATCTACAACCAACAATACCATGGCTTCTCTTCAACAATTCATCTTCCTTTCTCAAGCCAAGAAATGTATGAGGGAACATGAGTAGGTGACATAAAATAATGGAGTGATATATCCACGAAAGGTGTGAAAAGAGAGAAATGGAGTGCATGCATGAATGAATTAATTAGTGAATAGGTGAGGTGACCAACAATAGAGCCAAAACGCGAACATGAGTGAGAGAGAACGAACCCCCCCAATAGACAGTGATAGTTTTATGTAACTCTTGGGAATCAATAACATCATGGAATTCCCCCAAGAATCTCATGTAACTGATTCCCCCCATTAAACAAAATGGGTAAAAAATGAAATAAACACTTAGCCCCTCAAGCCCCCTCTCTTGTTGAATCATATCCCCGTATAAATCTACTCTATGTCCGTCTAGCAGCCAACGATATATTTATTATTAATAATGATCAAAACAATACATTTCTTAGGCACACTAGCCTCTTTTAATTTTTTCGGCACTCTATCCTCTCAACACTTAACAAATACATTATTTAATATGGGGCTCAAAACACGGGGTGTTACATCCCCTCCCCCTTATTTTGGCACTATCCTTAGTGCATATACAAAACAAGAATCAAAATTCCAAATTTTATTCCAAAAGTTGTGGGTAATATTCCTGCATGGAATATTCATGCTCCCAGGTAGCATCTTCAGGACCATAGTAGGTCCAATGAACTTTTATCATCTTTATAGCTCGATTCTAGAGAATTTTGACTTTTCTGTCCAATATTTGCACCGACTAGACCTGAAAGTCTCCCTCTGTCTCTACCTGAATCAAATGTCAATCAATAACATGGTTAGGATAATGTAGATATTTCTTTCGAAAATAGGCATGAAATATATTATGCACATTCATGGAAACAAGAAATGCAAGCATGTATGAAACTGTCCCTATTGTGTCCAATATCTCAAATGGACCATAGAATCTGTTTTCGATCTTTCTAGAGATACCCAACTTCAAAGAGCTCTTATTGTGCTTTACTTTTAAAAGAACATGCTCCCCCACTTTAAATTATCTTTCTTTCCTATTCTTATCAGCATAAAAAAATTTGCTATCATGATCTTCCTTTAAATTCTGCTTAATCTTAACCATCTAGTCTTCCATATCCTTTAGCAACTCTAGCCCAAGTACCACTCTATCTGCTGGGTTGTTCTAGCTTACTGTAGTAATGCATATTTTTCCATTCAAAGATTCAAATGGGATAATCTTCAATGAATATTGATACCTGTTATTATAGACAAACTCAACCAAGTGCAAGTAATCTTCCCACTTACATGGCTTATCCATCACATACATTCTCAGCATGTCTTCTATCACTCGATTGACTCTCTCTGTATGCTCATATGAATGTGTATGGTATGCTTTGTTAAAGTTCATATTTGTACCAAATACTTTAACTAATCCCTTTCATAAATTATAAGTAAACTTTGTGTCTCTATCTGAGACAATTTTCCTAGGTATCCCATGCAACCTAGAAATTTCCTTCATGTAAATTTCTGCAATATTAGTTGTTGTATGAGTTGTTTTTACAAGAACAAAATGAGCAGCCTTGGAAAATTTATCAACCACTTCCATGATTGAATATTGTTTCCTTTATTTCTTCAAAACATTGTTATAAAATTGATACATTTGTATATTGGTGGCTACCCACCTATTCCACGGGCTTGAAAAAGCAGTTTTCCATTTTGACATTTTTTTGGATTCCAAACTTCTGGGCCCGTTTTGAGGCCCTAACCGACATTTTTTGGGGATTTGGGGAAAGTCAAAAATCATTCTTATCGGTTAGACCTTTTCAACGGTGTATCGAGTGCCCTAAACGAAGATCGAATGCAAAATTTACACCCCTAGGAAGTTGACATATCAACTACCCCCATTGGGGCCCACAAACCTTTTTTCTTTTCATATTCAAGGGTTAGGGTTTTGGATTTTAATTATGTTAAAAAGGCATTTGGAGCCTCATTGTAGCAATCCTCTTCTTGTGAATGAGAGTAGCCATCACATCTCTTCTCAGAGATAAGCTGCCTCCATTCTAGTGAGTCTTTCACTTTGTATTTTTAAAGTTCTGTACTTTTTGCACATTTATAGAAATTGTGTATTACTGTATCTTTGTGTTTATAACTATGATATATTTTGGAAATATTGTTGGATATATAATACATATCTATACATCTATTTATTGTATATCCACTCTCATTTCGTGCCAAAAAGAATCCAGATCAGTGGTATCAAAGCAGGCTGCTCTTGATCATTTTTTAGTGCATGTCCCCAACGCACTCTGAGTATATCAAGTTGGGTATCGATCTTGTATCTCTTGAAGAAAATTTCTCTCGTGCACCGAAGAAACTCTCCATGGTCGAATAAAATAAAAAATATGGAGCAAAATATTCTATTAATTTGTTGCTTGAGCAAGCTCTCACGCGACATAGGGACAAAATGATGAAGATTTTTTCCCACATCCTTCAACACCTGTTGATAACAACATGCACGTATTCATCAAGCGACAACTTTGGAGGAACCTTGAATTTCAAGGTACAAGTTAATTTTTATATTCCCATATTTGAAGGTCAGATAGATGCAGATTCCCTAGATAAATGGTTAAATCTCCTAGAAGGTTATTTCTTTGTTCACCATTTTTATGATAGGGAAAAGATCACCTTTGCGCTCCTTAAGACTGTCCCCCATGTCAAACATTGGTGGTAAACTTACTGGGAGAAAAGTTCCACAGAGGAGTCTAGAATATATGGCCTCGATCCCACTTGGGATTTTTTTGTGGATAAAGTCAAGGAACAATAGTACCATGTTGGCAACTATGAAGACTAGTACATTATATGGACCACACTACAGCAAGAAAGGGGCCAAGAAGTGTCGGAGTTCACCAATACCTTCCATACCTTGCGCACCAAGATGGGTATCAAAGAATCCAAGAGACATTTGGTTTTGAAATACCACGGGGCTCTACACATATACATCCAAATTGAAATGAATTTTCTAGACATCTCAACACTTGGTGTTGCTTATTGATATGCTGTTAAAATCAAACAGAAATTCAACCACCAGAATAAGCAGGATTTTGGATCTACAAATATGCAACAACAAAAGTATAATAAAGACAGCCCTAAGAAACAGCTTCGTGAAAACTAGTCTAAGCCACAGGAAAATAATGGTCATGGGAAGATAAAGAAGGACACTGAAAAATGGTGCGATTTCCAAAAAATCCCTTGGCACAACACCGATGAATGTCGCTCAAAATAGTAATTGGTGGTCGAGATCAAAGACAATGAGCCGAAACCCGATAAAGACTATGATTTTGAAAATACTGGTAAAAGACAGATCATCGAATCAAACCCCACTACTATTGTTGCGACCGCAACAATTCAACCAGAAGAACCAACAGATCCTGAAGAGGGGGAGCATCTTTTTCATTCACAAATGTGGGTGAAGGCAAACCCACTGCATTTTATTGTTGATAGAAAAATCTAGAAGAACCTCATCTCAGCAGAGGTCATCAAATAGTTGGGATTGTCAACAATGCCACACCCACAGACATACAAAATCATGTGGCTTCGCCAAGGACGAGATCTTTGTGTCAGCCAGCAGTGTTGATTGTCATATGGCATCCAACCCCTCAAGGATGAGGTATTATGTGATGTTTCCCCAATGGATTTCTGTGATGTTCTCTTGGTCGGGCCATATATGTGGAATCTCCATGTTGTTTATGAGTCTCAACCCCATAGTGTCACTGTTACTTTGGGGGGTCATCTATAGAAAATACCAGAGGTAGTTCCAAATATTTTTCCACTTAAACAATGTCACAAGGTAGTATCTCGTACTACAAAATTTAGCTTCTTCACAATCTATTCGAAACATTAACAGAAGGATACTACAACCACTACAACCTCAGACCAAGCACCTTCTATCCAACAGAAGAAGGTCGACAAGATTTCATCAAAGAACAAAAATTCCTTTTTCACACAGTCATCTCACATAGCCTGATTGGTTGAACAGATTCAATCCCTCCAATAACAAGTTCGTGACAGTCTTCCACAAACTGAGCAGCACGACATCTCCAACAAGGCAAACAACTCACCAAGATTGAGATTCAACAAACGCTTCCCTCTCTCCCCCAGGAACTCAATGTAATGGATACCATTTCTTCCTAAGGAGATAGGATTGATCGATGTGGATATCAATGGCCACCCACATATTCCACGGGCTTGAAAAAAAAAATTCCATCATGGCAGTTTTTCGACAGTTTTCAGGTTCCAAACTTCCAGGGTCGTTTTGAGGCCCTAAACGACGTTTTTTGAGTATTTTGGGCTGATAAAAAACCGTTCTTCTCATTTAGAAATTTCCAATGGTGTATCGAGTGCCCCAAATGGAGATCACATGGAAACGTTACGTCCCTGGGAAGTTGATGTATAACCTACCCCCATCGAGGCCCGCAAACCTTTTGGCTTTTCATCTTCTGCGATTAGGGTTTTGGATTTTACTTATGCTAAAAAGGCCTTTGGAGGCTCATTGTAACAATGATCTTCTTTCGAATGAGAGTATTTGTCACATCTCTTCTCAGAGATAAGATGCCACCATTCTAGTGAGTCTTTTACTTTGTATTTTTACAGTTCTTTACATTTCACACATTAATAGAAATTGTGTATTATTGTATCTCTGTGTTTATATCTCTGATATATGACACATTTTTTTACATTTATTTATTATATCTCCTCTCTCATTTCGTGCCGAAAATAATCCGGATTAAAAATCAATGGTTATCACTTCCCATTTCCTCTATGTGATTGGTAATGGTTGTAGAAAACCTGTTGAGTGCCTTTGCTCAACCTTCACCTTATAACATTCCATACATCTGACGATGTAATCAATAACATCATTTTTCATTCCCAGCCAAAACAATTGTGTTCTTACTTTTATAATCGTTTTTTGGTAACTGGGATGTTCAACATACGCAAAATTATGAGTTTCATTTAGTACCAGATTCCTAAGTTCTCTGGAACTAAGAACATAAATTCTATTTTTATGCATAAGTAATCCATCTTCCTTTATCTCATACTCTTTCATTTTCTCTTTTACATCCTATTTTTGCAAGCTTTCCTTTACCTATAGGTAATTCTGATTTGCAACAACAACATCTAAATTTTTTCTCTTTAGGTATGACTAATTCATATTGAAAGATGTAGCATGCATGAGATGCACCCGTCTACTAATTACATCAACAACTTTATTTTATTTTCCCTTGACATGATTGATATCAAAGTTGTATTCACTTAAAAATTCCAACCATCTTGTTTTCCTGGCATTCAACATTGATTGTTCAAAAAGATACTTCATACCACTGTGGTCTGTTCTTAATTCAAATCTCTTTCCCATGAGATAGTGCCTCCACATATTCAACGCGTGAACAATGGAAACAATATCCAATTCATATGTGGCAGAATTCCTCTCGTTCCCTTTAAGATTCCTGGACTCAAAACCAATGACATGTCCATTTTGAGTGACGACTTCACCAAGTCCTTCCTTGCATGCATTTGTACATACCACAAAATTTTCATTAGGGTCAACAATATTTAACACAAGTGCACTAGTGAGTAACTCCTTCAACAAATTAAAGTTATATTCAGATTCATATGTCCATTCAAATTTAATTCCCTTCTTTTGGAAAGAAATGATGGGATGAGAAATCTTAGAGAACCTTGCTATGAACCTTTTGTAGTAACCAACTAACTTCATAAAGGATATGACTTTTGAAACATTCCTTGGCGCTAGCCATCCTCTAATGGCTTCAATATTTTATGGATCCACTGCTATACCTTATTTTGAAATAATGTTCTCTAAGTAATGGATCTGTTCTTGATAAAAATAATAGTTACTCAACTTGGCATACAACTGATGTTCCCTCAACACTTCCAATACCAATCTTAGGTGATGTTCATGCTCTTCCTCTGACTTATAATAGACAAGTATGTCATCCAAGAACACTATGAAAAACTTATCCAAGTAATCTATTAATATTACATTCATTAAGCACATAAAGACAGTTGGTGCATTGGACAATCCAAATTGCACCACTACAAATTCATAATGCCCATACCTGGTTCTAAAAGTTGTCTTATGAATATTTTCTTCTTTGATTATTACTTCATGGTATGTCGACATCAAGTCTATATTTGAAAATATATTTTCTCCTCTTAGCTGATCAAAGAGGTCATCAATTCTTTATAGTAGACTTATTCATCTATCAAAAGTCAAGACACAACCTCAAAGTTCCATCTTTCTTTTTGACAAAGAGTATTGGTTCTCCCCAAGGTGAAACACTTGGGAGTATGTACCCTTTCTTGAACAATTACTCCAACTCCATTTGTGATTATTTTAACTCTGGTGTGCTCATTATGTAAGGTGTTTTTGACACCTCAGCATATCCTGGCACTAAATCAATAAAGAAATCTATTTCCCTTTTTGGTGGAAACCCTGGTATTTCCTAGAATACATATTCAAATTTGTATAGTACCATTTAAAATATACAAGGCTTAGACCCTTTGTCTTTTCTATCTCCTCCACACGGGCTACATACAACTAACACCCTTTTCTGAAACATCTCTTCAGTTGGAAGGATAAAATCTCCCTTATAGAGATGAGTCTTGGTACACCTTTCACAATGCTATGTTTTCCATCTCCATCAAGACATGTAAATGTCTTGCTATGACAATCTAGGAAAACATGATGCTTGTTCAACCAATCCATTCCAATTATATTATCGTAAGATCCCAATGGTATGATATTCAAATTAGCACTAGTATTCACACCATTAAGGCTTATGGAACAACCTCTGACCATATTATGGATTGTCCTTTTGGTTCCATTGGCTAGTTGAACCAAACTTGATTTCACAAGCTTACTTTTCTCCAAATGTAATCTATCCACCATCTTAGGATCACTGTAACAATGACTTGCTCCTCAATCAATTAAAATTGAAACAAACTGATTTATGATCTTACCTTCCACCTTGATCATGTTGGATTGGTGTTTTTTTTGTCGATCATATAAGGATACATAAATTCTTCCCATTTCTTCGACTATTGTAGCCTCTTGGATGTTGTGCATGGCCTTCACTCTATATTTTCTTTGTGGGAAATCCTTGTATAGGTGATCTTCTTTGCATCCCCAACATTGGATTGGTGGTCTTCCCCTTTTTCCCAAGGAATATTCTTTCTTGGATTCATCCTTGGCATACTCATCTTGATGATTTTTATTAGGCTCATTTGTATTGAAAGGAGGTTTGAATCCCTTCTTCCTATGATCAAACTTATCCTTCTTCTTATCCTTCCAAGACTTCTGCATGGATACTCTACCCTAGTCTTCCTCATACAAGTACTTAGCCTTCCTAATATCCTCAGTCAAGTTCTTGGTTCAGCATACTGAATCTTTTCTTTATAAAGGAAATTCAAACCACTTAAAAACCTCTGTATTTTTACCTTTTTATCATTGATAAACCCAACATACTTTAACAACCCTGAGCAATTCTTCTCATATTTTTTCATGGACATGCTTCCCAAACGAATTTCAAAGAACTCTTACATTTTATTTTCATAGAAATGATCTGAGAGGTACTCCTTATAAAAATACTTCTTGAACTTCTTCCAAGTGATCCAATCCTCATTTATATGTTCAAATTGATTCAGTTGATCCCACCACATATTAGCTTTCCCATGTAAAGGGTAGGTTCTAATTCAGGATTCTAGGTTTGATTAATAGTTATACAATTGGAAATATCTCCTCATTCCAAGTAACCAGGATTTATCATTGTCTTAACTTTCCCTTTCACCATCAAAGGATGGTGGCTTAAGCTTCCTCAACACTCCTTGAAAATTGTCCATTTCATGCCTTCTTATTTGGTTCCTAACATGAGACACCACTGGACTACTTAAGGAATATTCAGATGCATAAAAATTTATTGTTCAGTAAGGAGGTGAGTGGTGTCTATGAGCTATGCTAGCACTTCTAGAATAACTATCTCTTCTATCACCATCTCTTCTTTAATGATACCTTCCTTCTTCCTCTTGTCTTTATCCATTATTTTCTTCTCCTTGCAAGTTATTTAAGCTCTGCATCACTCGAGCATTTATCTGAATTTTCTTTCTCGTCATCCTCTCATTGTCTACCTTGTAGCTCTGCACCTCTATTTTTAGGATTATTACATTTTCTATCAATGTTTGCTTCCCCCCTCAGCCCTTGCATCCGTTGGATTCTGTCTCTACATTTCCAGGTATGGTATTCTAGCCTTCAGCCTCTTTATCATGGCTAGAGGGTCCCTCACCTTCTTCCATTTCTTCAATACGAATTCAGAACTGATAAGTTTAAATCCCTTAATTCTGCAAAATGTGAAAGTGACCATTTTGTCAGAGTTAAGGAAGTGATCAACAACTTTTTCCAAAAAAAATGCTACAGGTTCTTCCAATAGATAAAAAATACATACATACATACATATATATATATATATATATATATATATATATATATATATATATATACGTCTGCATCATATAACACATATTTTTTATCCATTCGTTGATACATAATTCAATTATGCATAAACACTTCTTTCAAACCACCTTCATAGGTGACCATGACTCAAAACCACTGGCTAAATCCTTCCTTAGCGCTTTTCTGTCTTGAAAACAACAATTCATCCATTATCCCTTCTTCCCTCAGCTCTCAAATGCATGTGACCATGGTGATGACCCCATGATTATCTGAAAAATTGCTTATACAGAGCTTTGGGACTTCAGGCTTCGGGGGTTTGACCCTCATCACACTACATTCCCTCCAAATGTCGAACTGGAGAACTCCTGGAGAGGCTCTTCAAAGTATCACTACTCTGGTGCTTTGAATCTTTGGACTTCGGAGTTTCTTACTACATCACACCTAAAAAATCCCAACCTACCAAACCTTTGATCTTCTAGAGTCTCATCATTGACTATACACCAGGGGAGTGATACGTAGAAAAACCACGGAGATGACATGTGGCACATTCTACAGGTGAAACGTTTCAAGTTCTAACTAGAGAAAAGGATTTGTGAACAACATAAACATGATGACATGTGGCATGTATCCTGCGTGTCCACATCACCCCAGGTGATGTTAGCAGACTGTGTCACCTCCGCTTTTCGGGCCTTCATGGTTTCGGGCTTCAAAGGATTTTCTCACCATCACATTACAATTATTCCTAAATTCCAGAGAAACGAAGCCCCGAAGGGTTCAAGGGTCAATGATCCAGGTTTACTTCTCAAATCTACAGTCACAGGGAGCTTTGGGACTCCGGTCTTTGGAGAGTTTTGCAACACAACACAACATTTCCCCCAAATGCCGAAGTGGCTGACTCCCCAAACCACCACTCTCCAAAACTTTAACACTTCGGCACTTCGAAGCTTCAGGGTTCAACACTTCTTGTAACCAAAAACTAAAAAAAAACTTATGAACATCGCATTCCTGATGGGTCTATGTTATTCTAGGTGACATCATCATACTGCATCACTTCGACGCTCCGGTCTTCAGGAATCCAGAGGATCTCCCACCAGAATAATTTGAAACTCTCGAATGATAAACTTTCAAACTCTTGATATGGTTTACGTCACTTTGACAGTATGGTCTTTGAGACTCCGAAATATTTAACAGCTTCTTCACTCAATCCATCTAAACGTCAAATTACCGAACCTCTTAACTTCCTGGGGTCCACGTAGTACAACTATCATCATATAATATGGTGACACATGGCCCCCATGTGTTGGACTGCTATTGGTCCAACATGGACATCAAACATACAATTCTGATTGACAGGTGGCATAACAAGGGAGATCCATGTCAACCTTGGTGACGTCATCATGCCACATCATACATCGTGCTTCAACACTTCGTAGCTTTGGGCTTCGAAGGATTTCTTGACATATCACTGTGTTTCTCCGAAAATTTGAACTATTGAACTACTGCTTCCCAGAAATTCGGAACTCCAGGGCTCTACGACTTCAACGCTTCGGCCTTCAGAGGACTTCACTGCTGAACACCACCATATCCCTGGATTGTTGAATGTAAAAAATACGAACACTTGCGAATCTGTGGACACATGTCCCTGAACACAAACGCTCCAGATTTACTCTGTAGTTCAAGACTTCAGGATATTTTCTTCTTGGCAGCTTAAGGGCTTGCTTCTCCCAGAATTGTGAGTATCCTAACGACTTTGAGATCTACGACTCACACTTGCTCTCACACAGATATGACAACTAAAGTCTGATCTTCTCCAATTTTCTTCGCCTACTGTTCTATGTTTGATCCAATGGACTAGACCTTTCCTTGGCCAAATATAATGGTCAGGTAATCCTCCAGTGATCCATGGCATAGATTTACTCCAAGACTTCGGAGCTTCGGACATATTTTACAATGATGAACTTAAAACTATTGAAATAGTGAAGTTCAAAGGACTTGAGGATTTAACCTCTGCATTATTTTCCCAGATCTAATGGTTTTGAAGGATTCAGACCCTTCCTAAATATATCCTATGATCATCACAGTTTCCCAAACCGCTACAAATCTTGATCTTTCAAACATAGTTAAGGTGTGCTCTCAATGCCTTCTATAACTCAGCAACTTAATTTCTCAGTGAAACTTTTTCTTGAATCTTGATTTACACGACCCATCTAGGCTTAGTATTGGAATTGGGCTCTAATGCCAAACTATAACATACCCAACCACCCATAGGTTAGGCATGCTAACCAAAAGTACCTTCTCTGGATTAATTCAATCCCTTCTCTAACTTAAAATAATAGGGAATGCATGGAATATTCACATGCATTGATAAATATTCATGCTAAACATACAAGCAATGAAGCATATGACATGCAGAACAATACACAACAAGAATGCATACTCTAAACATATCAAATTCAATGATAATTACACAACAGAATAATTCATACATAGGTAATTAATACTATAACATAGAGCACTTATCTTTTATAGAACAAAACCATCGAGTGACTGCAAACCAAGGACGTTCCACCCAACTGTAGACATTGTTGTTCCAATTCTCAACAAAAATGTCACCTCCAAGCCAGGGTTATGAATCCACAAGGATAGTTGCATAGTGTTACTCGGCTTTGCAAACCAGTGAGGACTCAAGCTCTCATAGGCTTCCCAACACCCACAACAATCCAAGTACCTATCTCTCTTCTACCTAGCTTGCACCACCCAAGAGAATGGACCCCCACCCTTCTCTTCCATGCAGTCCCTAGGAATTCCTTCTCCTTCTAGGGATCCACTGCAACTCGTTGAGAATATCCATGTTGGGACTCTCAATACTTGCAGCTGTGAGAAAAGATAGACACATGCAAAAGCATCTCAAACATGCAGGCCTCAAATCATGGTCGGATTATACCAGCAATCTCTACAACCAACAATACCATGGCTTCTCTTCAACAATTTGTCTTCATTTCCAAAGCCAAGACATGAATGAGGAAATATGAATGGGTGACAGAAAATAATGGAGTGATATATCTATGAAAGGTTTGAATAGAGAGAAACAAAGTGCATGAGTGAACGAATGAATGAGTAAGCGAACGAGTGAGATGACCAATAGTAGAACCAGAATTAGAACGGGAGTGAGAGAGAGAACGAACCCCCCCAACAGACCAGGGACGGGTTTATGTAACTCAAGTGGGAATTAATAACCTCATGGACTTCCCCTAAGAATATTATGTAACTGATTTCCCCCATTAAACAAAATGGGTAAAAAAGTGAAATAAAAACTTAGCCCCTCAATCCCCCTCTCTTGTGGAATCATAGCCCCCTATAACTCTAGTCCTTGTCTGTTTAGCATCCGACGATGTATTTATTATTAATAGTGATCAAAACATTACATTTCTTAGGAACATTGACCTCTTTTAATTGTTTGGTCATTCTAGTCTCTCATCACTTAACAAATACATTATTTAATATGGGGCTCAAAACCCAGGGTGTTACAGCGGGTCATTCTCTGGTGCCCTGGAAACTTAAGCATCAATAAGAATGTCCCAATTTTATCTTGTCGTCCTTGGAGGATGCACCTAGAACTACCTTATTAGAGACCATGGTCAATACCAGAACATGAAGCCAAAGGTAAAATCATTTCCAACTCATTCAACTCGTTCATTTCACTACAACTAGGGTGAGAAAGACAATTTGATATATCTGCTAATAGATAGTGAGCTTTGCTAAAAATAGAAGTGGAATTACTTATGTAGTGTGATGCAATTTTTCCTCTTCAAACTACACTGCAATATGATAGTAATGTATCTCCCATAGTATCTTCTCATGCTCATCTGAATGAAAACATGAAAAACGACAGACATGCTCGCTTGAAGGAATACACAAACATGACATGGTTCACAAAAGTCCATCTTGGAGATAAACCATGCCATAGAGCTTAGATCCACTCTGAAGCATTGAATACCATGTCCATAGATGTTTAAATCGTGGTCAATGCACACGCTAAATCGAGGATTGAAAACAATCCGATACATGCATGCTTGCGTGGAAGTAAACCAGAAAAAGACAGACACGTCCGCTTGAAGAAATATAAAAATAGGGAACACTGCACAAAAGTCCATCTAGGAGAAGAATGTAGTACAACCAAGAGCCACTCTGAACTATTGAAAGACCATGTATAGAGATATTAAAGGCCATGGTCAATGCACAAGCGGACGGCATAGGTGAAAAAAATGCCAGACAACCAAGAGAGACTCTCAAGTTTCAAGAGAGATTGAATCCTAGGTGTAAATCATAGTATGAAAGGCCGCTCTGAAATCTGTCCAAAGAAATTGCGAACAGCCAGTAGTGGACGAATCTATTGATGACTCAATTAATGATAAAAATTATGCAACTTCATTGACAACTCAATGTTGTGACATCTGTGGAAGGTTTCGACTTTTACAAAATGAAACCCGAAGTAAACATTCCTTCCTCAACAATTAAGGCAAGATAAAAGCAATGGATCTATATAGGAACTTGGGAATCCAATTCAAAACACAAGGATACTAACAAACGTGTACAAATAAGCATACCTCCACATGACAAAGTATTAACAAATACACATACAAAGCATCTAGTGTTTGAAGTTTATTATAAATATAAACCACAGTACATTTGCAAATTATTTTAGATTGCACTCGATGATACCATTCCATGACCGCAATGCAACAATTCAGAAGTTAAAAATCAAGAATGAAAACCCACAAGACCTTTCAGAGATGATCGATTAAATGGTATACGAAAGATCATTGAACCTATTTTCCAATGGTTTTAGTTTCAAAATAAGCGCATACATATTACTTTCTTTGTCGCTTCAAAATGGTCTAATTTCCTCGACAAAATAAACCTTTTTCAGATACTTCCACACTTTTTACATCACAAACGATCACACCTTCAAAATAAAGACAAAAATGAGTAGTACCGTGCGTTTTGATGGAAAGTTTGACCCCATGGACTCCCCTTTACGAACCAAAAATGGATTTGATGAATTATTTCCGCTCAGCCCAGCCCAAGCACCAGTGAGAGGAATTGGCGCTCCCCAACCCCATTACTTCCGATCTGGCACAATTCGAATTGGATTGATTTACAACTACAAATTTTGGCTTAAGGTAGATAGAGCGGTTGGACAGAACATTGGGTATCAGATTACTCCTTGATTTTCGACGGAAAACCCTGAGTTTTCTTGCATTTCCTGGGTATTCGTAGAAACAAAAAAATTCCTCTAACTTGGGAACCACCACCGGTGACCGAGATCTAGAAACTTTCAAACTCAAATCCGACCCAGAGGATATGCTACAGGTTTTGGGACTAGACCAAATGCAATCGATAAAACTGGTGCTTTTTTTAGGTCAAATTCCTTTCTGACTATTGTTGAACTCGCCTTTGCGACTATTACTTACCTACCTAAGGATGTGGATCTGCACCTGAAAGGGATGCTTTCTTAGATACTCTTGGTGCTACGATTTACTAATTCAATGAGGTAAATTAAGTAAACTGAGACTCCATCTGAATCCGCCACCGGCGGCACTCGAACCAGCTCAGATGCTTCCTTTGTTGCTTCAAATATATTAAATGATATGTATATAATGGTCAATGAGTAGAATTCAATAATATGCAGTAGGGTTGTGTACCTATTGTATCCATTGGCGAGCGTCGGGGAGCTAAGGCAGTATGGGAGAATAAGAACTGATGAAACGGTCCTTTGTAGTTAATTTAGAAATCATGGCGTCTTGATTTTCCCAATTTATCAAGTTCCTTCCATGATCATCCTTTTTATAAGAATATCAACAATCGTTAGCCGAAGGACTGATTCCAAGTGTCAATAAAATGATATTTGAAATGATACTTGTTATCATTTAAGGTAATACAGACTATGTTAATATTAAAATTATCATTTTTATTTCGAAAATTATGTAATGATACCAAATGTAATAAATTTAATAATGCTATCAACTTTGTTTTGTATAGGATGCAAAAGGCTGTTGCTGAGATGTCTATCTAATCTACCATAACTTGTGCAACCTTCAATTCCCTGCATCAATGAGGCAACAAGAGAAATGCTTTGAAGACTCGTTCACAATGAGGCAAAGTCTCAACCTCTGAGGCAAGGACTTGTTTCCTTGTAGCCCCACTTGTTTTAATAAAAATATGAAGTACTCTTTCAAAACACATGACATTAATTAAAGAAAGGACACTATTCAAAAATGGCATTGATTTAAAAAAATAATAATAAAAAAAAATTGACAATGATTAAAAAAAATCTTAAAAAACATTATAGAATTTTTAAAACGTTCTTTTGAGCAAAGAATTTATTATTTTGTGAAATAGGTTAATCATCAAAACACATCCAAAAAAAATGAAATAGATACCAAAAACATTGTACCTCAATGTTGGATTCATATAATTAAAATGAAAATATTTTGTAAATTTATGTTAACATTTAATTAAATTTATCCAATTTTATAATCGAATTTAATCAATTTTTAAAACGTTGTTTTGACCAAACAATTTATTATTTTATGAAATTGGTTAATCATCAAAACAAACCCAAAAGAACATGAAATACATAACAAAAATAGTGTACCTTGTTGATTATTTGGGTTGGTTGTCATTGATGTCAACCCTTGAAAAAAGTCCGGTAGCACAAAGGTTTGGGTAATGGACTCAAGTTTGATTGATGTATAATGATATGAGTCTTACTATATTTTAAGGTAAGACTATTTTAGATGGATAGTATATGTCATTCTATTTCCTGTGGTATGTGAAACGTGACATAACTCCTCACGGTTAGAGATGTATGACCATGTGAAGTTTGAGAACCCTCGTGAGTCATCTAGAAGCTCCAAAAGGTCAAAGTAGTCAAAGTGGTTAGCCCTAAAATTAGAAGAGTGGTTTAAGAGATTTTAGAAGGTAAATAATAAATTGAAGTGATGAGTGTACTATAAGTCAAAGTGGACACAACATCAATTATTTAAATAATAAATTTAATGTATAAATTACTAAGTGGACAAGTGGTTAGAAGTGGGTTAGCCCTAAAATAAGGAAAGTGGTTTAAGATGGTTAGAAGGTAACCACTTGAGGAAGCTACATAAAAGTATAAATAAGAGGCAAGGTTATCTCATTTAATCACACTTGATCATATTGAATATCTACAAGTGGATGGTAACCAAATGATATCTAAGCCGAATTTCAGAGGGAAGGTGAAGTAAAGAAGGTTGAAATTCAAGGGAGGATAAATTATTTTGATGATTCTTTCTAAGGTATGTTATTTACAGGTCATCTCACCATTTTCGTAATAATTTTTTTTTCTAGAATGATTCAGACTATGAATTCTGGAGTTCGTTTAGAAAACATATCCAAGTATCTGTGATGAAAATTTCATCTTGTGGGTCGTTGTATTTTTGGAGTTACACTACGTGGAAAATAAGGTTTTTGGATAGTCCTGAAACTAGTCTAAAATAGGTGTTTCAGGTAAAAATGTCATAACTTCTTCATAATAGATCCAAATTAAGTAATACAAAATGTATTGGTTAGACTACAATATGTAGTATGTTTTTTTACCATTTTCAAATCTCTACAGAAAATATTCCATGCGGGGAATTCTCTACAAGTTCAATCTCTATAATAAGCCATAATTCATAAAGGTATTCCATTTTTCCTATAACTCCTTTTCTGGGAGGTTCCAAGAAGTGAAACCTGGAGAAATTGCAGGAACGACACTGAAGAACATTGTGTACTAGTTTTGGACCTTTATCTTATAATTATTGCAAGCTAGGGTTATTGACTAACTAGTCATGTGAGACTAAAGTAAAGTTTGATGAAAATGCTAGTCTCTTGTTGTTAAAGTTAAGGAAGGTTTGCAGGTATGTGATCATATACACGAGGTTTATTACAAAGTTACAAATCAGATTTGGATGATGAAATTGATGAGGGATTTTGATTGAGGTACATGTTGGGTACGTGGTTGAGACAATAAGCTGATGAGTTGGCATATACATGAGGTGTATAGTTGATGATGTTGGTACATCTTGATGAGTCATAGTTTATGTGTATTTGATACATGATTGATACATATTTGATGCACTCGTTAATGGTACAAGTTGAGATACATGTTGGTGCATGTTTGATGCACTTGTTTATGATATAGGTTGATTACAGTTTGTTTGGTACAGGTTGTTACAGGTTGGTTGTAGGTCAGTGGTACAAGTTTCTACAATGGTATATCTCACAGTGATAGTGTGAAAATGGCTCCATCATTCTACTACTATGTCAGGGTGATTGGACGAGGCAAGGTCATGTGGTTATAGCCACCTTCCGATTGTAGCCGAAGAACATAGGGGGTTGTAGCCTCCTTCTGGTTGTAGCCAGAGAATTGGGGAGTTGGAGTTTCCCTCAAGTTGTAGCTTGAGAAACTAGAGGGTTGGATCCTCCTTCCAGTTGCATCTGGAAAACAAAGGAAGTTGGTGCTTCCAATGAATGTAATTCTTAAAGACATTTAATAAAAATCATTATGTGGTTTTATTCCGCTTTCGATTTCCACATAAAAGTAATGGTGTATTGTGCATGTGTATGTGTGTATATGATTACTCATTTGTTTATTGTTTATTTACTCTGTAACTATTTTATGATAATTCTACATTGATATAATACTTGCATTTTGTGGTTAAAAAGGATTAAATTGCTCTATCACTGATTCACCCCCCCTATCAGTAATCCAACAATTGGTTTAAGAGACGGTTGCTTTAGGAAACAATTTAACCACTTGAAGGAGATCATGGATTATTATGAGAATGGAGTACCATTGTTCAATGGTCATAATGGTTTAAAGTATGAGTTGTGGAGTGGAAGGATGAAAGTATATTTAGAGGCACATGGGTATTATATTTGGCTACCAGTTGTTACATGGTATGATAGTTCAAAAAGGGAAAAGGCTGCAGTCAAGAAAGAATTGAAGAAGAATAAAAAAATAGCAATGGATTTCATCTCGGAAGGATTACCTAATCCAGTAAGAGAAAAGGTTGGTACATTTTCTTCACACAAAGAACTTTGGGATAAGTTACATGATATATATTATTCACCCATCACAGATTTAGAAAATGTCAAAGAAGATGCAGGTACATATCAAGAAGAAATATGTTCACCATGTCAAACAGATTCAAAAGATGAAGAGTACATAATCGACAGAGGTATGTTGTTTTTTCTTTAATTGTGAGAAACGTGGACATCTTGAAATAGAATGTCGTGAGACAAAAAAGACTAATTCAAAAGGAAGACAATTATGAAGAAGAATTTATTAGTGTTTTAGATGAACTAAGAAAAGAAAGAGAAGAAAACAAGTCACTCAAGAAGGAATTGATGAAACAAAAGGAATGTTCTCACATTTATTAATAATCCTAGCAAGTCATCAAGAAATTAATAACTCAGCTAGAAGAAGCCGGAAAGATCAAAGAAAATCTTAAAGATCAAAAATGGTATTTGGAATCCAACATAGCAACAAAAAAGGAAAAAACATAAATGAGAGAGAAGATATTGACAGGGCATCTCAAGGAAAGATCTAATGATCTAAACCGGCTTGAGTCGGAGTTCGGTCAAGAAGAGAAAGTACTTGAAGAATAAATAATCACATTAAAAATTCATCTTGAAGAAGCGAAGAGAACAAAAGAAGTCATGAAGTATCAGATATTAAATAAAGAAGAAGAGGTTGAGAAGCTTGAAGAAGAGGTTGAGAAGCTTGAAGAAGAAGTTGTCACGTTGAGAAGTAAAATCGCCAAGCTCAAAAATAATGTTGAAGAGACATAAACATTTGTATTAGTTGTAGAGAATGAAGAGAGGAAATCTAGGTTGCTAGAAAATGAGAATGAAGAAAAGAGCAAGAGTTATGTAGAAATACTCAAATGAAGGAATCATGGTCAACCAGAATATAAGAAAATTAATAATGGTACATCTTCAAGAATACCATCAATGTTCAAGCCATAAAGAAGCTTCAATCATGATCATGATTTGTCAAGGAAGAAATTCAGAAGTATTATGCCACAAAGAAGATCATTCACTCCCATGTATGCAAATTTCTTTTATGGTCATTGATTTTATTGTATTAATTTTGGACATAAGGTTGCAGATTGCAGGGATTATAAAATAAATGTTCAAGCAAGAAATGCCTATGTGGCCCCACGTAACATTGAATCTTACAAATGTCATAACTATGGACACATAGCTAGTTATTGTAGAATCATGATCGATACTTCCATGAAAGAGAACATCGATATCATATATAAGAAAGTATGGATAAGAAAACACAAATAACAAGTGAACAAAGACGAGGTCCTAGAAATCAAAAGATTGGCAGTAGAACGAGATGAATAAAATTCTACAGAGAAAAAGAAATATATCAGATACAAAAAGATTTGGAAAATAACTGAAAGAAAAGAAGGACATGTAAATAAGGAACATGTTCAAGAGATTGTAATTTGAGGCATTGTAGTGAAATATGAATCCACGGAGAGAAATAAACAAGTCATAGCTCAGAGATATGATGAATCTACCAAAGAAGATGATGATGAATACACATCAGAGAAAGAATTGTTCTGAGCCATACGGCTTAGATACTCCCAGATAATATGAATATCAGACATGGGGAGTCTATGTGATGGCTGTGACATAACAAAGAACCATCCTTCAAGTAGCTTGGAGAGTTTGAGTAGACAGATCCAGAGTAGTCAGTTAGCAAAAGTACAATTTGATAGATTAATCAGTTGTAGTAGTGAAGACTTCATGATAGTATATTGATAAATGGGTCATCATTATGGACAATTGTGTAGTAGAGTCTTAGACAGTATGGATAGAGATGGATTCGTAAGAACACTTAGCAGGTTTGGATAGATATATGACAGTGGACGAGAGCATCGATTCACGTTTTGGTTTAGAGAGTGGTTCAGAGACAAAGGAACATTATCATAATGGATGATAATTACACAAGAAATGACTCAAAAAATTATAATGGATTCCAAACTGATAAATATTATTTGGACATATTCAATGCATACATCAATTCACATTCAAAACATAGTAATTCTCATAAACAATAATGACAAAAATCCCTATGAGATATGGAAAGTAAGACAATCAAATGTGAAGCACTTCAGAGTATTTGTAAGAAAATGCTACATCAAAAGAGAAGATGGTAGAATGGGAAAGTTTGACTCTCTTGTGGACAAATGATTACTTGTTGGTTACTCAAGTACAAGGAAAGTACACAAGTGTGACAATCTGAGGTTGAACAAAGTTTTGGAAAGCATTAATGTAACAATCGATGAAACAGTGGACAAGAATTAAAAGAAGAAGAAAATGAGTCAGTGGAACATCTTTACGAAGAAGAAGAAAAATATGAAGAAGAACTAGAAGGGGAATATGAATAACATCAGACAAAAGTAGAATATGAATTTCAACAAGTGCCTCAAAAAAAACCTGGCAAACGAGTACAAAAGAATCATCCTTCAAATCAAATTATCGAAAACAAAGATGCAGGAGTTGAGACTAGAAGAAGAATTTGTTCACTAGAACAGATGCACCTAACACTCTTATCTACAATTGAACCAAACAATTTTGAAGAGGCCAACAAGGATTAATTCTAGAATAAGGCCATGGATGAACAATTGGATCAAATAGAGAAGAATGACACTTGGGAATTGGTTCCAAAAGCAAAGAATAAGAATGTGATTGGCACAATGTGGGTTTTCAGAAATAAATCGAGTGAAGGTGGACATGTTACAAGGAACAAAGCTAGATTGGTATATAAAGGATACACACGGGTTGAAGGAATCGAATTTGAAGAGACACTTTCCCCAGTTTCTAGAATGGAATCAATTCGATTTCTCTTAGATTATGCATGCTCCAAGAATATTAAAGTGTATCAGATGGACGTGAAATCAATTTTTATTAACAGGGAACTTGAAGAAGAAGTCTACATTGAACAACTGAAAGGATTTCTGTTGTCAGAGAACACAGATTATGTGTGTAAATTGAAGAAGGCCTTGTATGGTCTAAAACAAGATCCTAGAGCATGGTACTCTAGACTGGATAAGTATCTACAACAGGGAGGGTTCATAAAAGGAAGTGTGGACAACAACCTCTACATCAAGGTAACTCAAGATGGTATTTTATTAATTGAAGTTTATGTTGATGATATTATTTTTGGAAGTACTGATGACAGGTTAAGCCAGAAATTTGAAAATGATATGCAGAATGAATATGAAATTTGATTACTCGGAGAACTATCCTTCTTTCTAGGTTTTCAGATACGTCAAAGCAATTGTGGAGTTTTTATTTCTCAAACTAAGTATATATCAGAGAAATGCTAAAGACGTTCGGAATGGAAGATTGCAAACCAGTTACCACTCCTATGAAAATGAGTTGCAAGTTGAACAAAGATGATGATTCAAATT
Source organism: Picea glauca (assembly GCA_000966675.3). Lineage (NCBI taxonomy): Eukaryota > Viridiplantae > Streptophyta > Pinopsida > Pinales > Pinaceae > Picea > Picea glauca. The sequence continues at coordinate 490,192 of JZKD02S1672951.1, read as the reverse complement.
CTACAGACCAAAGACAATATAGGTCAATGATTGGTAGCTTACTATATGTGACAACATCCAGACTAGACATAATGACACCAGTTGGATAGGTGAAGTGATTTCAAGAAGAACCAAATGAATCACATGTATTAGCAGTGAAGAGAATTTTCAAATATCTCAAAGGAACATAAGAGTTTGGATTATGGTATCCAAAAGGAAAGGATCTATCACTTATTTCCTACACAGATGCAGATTGGGTAGGTTTCATTGATGACCTACGAAGCACAAGTGGAGCAACATTCTACTTGGGTGAGTGTTTAGTATCTTGGCTAAGCAAGAAACAATCATCAATATATTTATCTACAATTGAAGTAGAGTATATTGCAGCAGCAAGATGTTGTACATAGGTTCTATGGATGAAACAAAATCTAACAGATATACAGGTTGAGTATGATGAGCTCATTCCAATCTATTGTGATAATACGAGTGCCATCAGTATCTCAAAGAACTCAGTGATTCACTCCAAGATGAAGCACATTCCAATCAAGTATCACTTTCTACGGGAACAAGTTGCAGAGAAGAAAATCAGAGTTGAATTTGTGGGCACAAAATAACAAGTGGAATACATCTTTACAAAACCGCTTCCACTGGAATCCTTTTAGTATCTTCATGAGAGAATTAGAGTAATTTCTACTCCAAAATGAATGATTTTGAATTCTTATCTTATATGTCTTAGATATACATGAGGAAGCACCATAAATAGGACAGTTCATGTTGGGAGATCCATTTTAGGAAGAGTTCAGTCAGAGGGAGAAACCCCAAATGGAAAGATACCTTTTTCATTGATGACAAAGGGAGTATCAGATGCAAAGATATAAATTCTTTGAGAAAGAACACAATGGCATGGTTTCAGAGGGAGCGATGGTCACAGAGGGAGAATGAGTGATATGACTTGACTATTACATAAAAAAAATTCCATCAATTCCAAAGGGGGAGATTGTTGATTATTTGGGTTGGTTGTCATTGATGCCAACCCTTGAAGAAAATCTGGTAGCACAAAGGCTTTGGAAATGGACCCAAGTTTTTCTGATGTATAATGGTATGAGTCTTATTATATTTTAAGGTACGACTATTATAGATGGATATTACATGTCATTCCATTTTCGGTGGTATGTGGAACATCACATAACTCCTCCTGGTTAGAGAGTTATGGCAATGTGAAGTTGGATAACCCTCATGAGTCATCTAGAAGCCCCAAAAGGTCAAAGTAGTCAAAGTGGTTGAAAAGAAGAAATTATTTAAATAATAAAGTGAAGTGATGAGTGTACTATAAGTCAAAGTGGATACAAAATAAATTATTTAAACAATAAAGTTAATGGAGAAATTGCGAAGTGCACAAGTGGCTAGAAGTGGGTTAGCTCTAAAATAAGGAAAGTGGTTTAAGAGATTTTAGAAGGTAAATAATAAAGTGAAGTGATGAGTATACTATAAGTAAAAGTGGATACAATTTTTTTTATTTAAACAATAAATTTAATGGAGAAATTACTAAGTGGATAACTGGTTAGAAGTGGGTTAGCCCTAAAATAAGGAAAGCGGTTTAAGATGGTTAGAAAGTAATCCCTTGAGGAAGCTACTTAAAAGTATAAATAAGAGGAAAGGGTCTCTCAGTTAATGAAACTTGAGAATATTGAATATCTACAAGTTACTAAGGTAAACAAAGGATATCTAAGCTGAATTTCGGAGAAAAGGTGAAGTAAAGAAGGATGAAATTCAAGGGAGGATAAATTATTTTGATGATACTTTCTAAGGTATGTTATTTATAGGTCATCCCACCATTTTCACGATAAATGTTTTTCTAGAATAATTCAGACCACGAAATATGGAGGTTGTTGAGGAAACATATCCAAGTATATGTGATGAAAATTTCAGTTTGTGGGTCGTTGTATTTTTGGATTTACACTCCGTGGAAAATAGGGTTTGTGGCTAGTCCCGAAACTTGTCTAAAATAGGTGTTTCGGGTAAAAATGTCATAACTTATTCATAACAGATCCAAATTTAGTAAGACCAAATGTATTGGTTATAGTACAATCTGTAGTATGTTGTGCACCATTTTCAGATCTATACAGAAAATATTCTGTGTGGGGAATTCTCTACAAGTTCAATCTCTAGAATAATCTAGAATTCAGAAAGGTATGGCATTTTTTCTATAACTCATTTTCTAGGAGGTTACAAGAAGTGAAATGTGGAGAAATTGAAAAAAAGACAGTAAATAACATTTGGTACTATTTTTAGACCTTTATTCATTACAGGTACATAGTTATAATTATTGCAAGTAAGGGTTGTTGACTAATTCAAAACTTGTCATGTGAGACTAAAGTAAAGTTTGATGAAGGTAACCCCTTGAGGTAAGGTAAAGTGATGAGTGTACGATAAGCCAAAGTGGATACAAAATAAATTATTTAAATAATTAAGTTAATGGATAAATTATTAATTGGACAAGTGGTTAGAAGTTGGTTAACCCTAAAATAAGGAAAGTGGGTTAAGATTGTTAAAAGGTAACCCCTTGAGGAAGCTACATAAAAGTATAAATAAGAGGCAAGGATCTCTCATTTTATATAGAACTTGAGAATATTGAATATGTACAGGTGAATTAGGTAACCAAAGGATATCTAAGCCTAATTTCAGATATAAGGTGAAGTAAATAAGGTTGAAATTCAAGGGAGGATAAATTCTTTTGATGATGCTTTCTAAGGTATGTTATTTACAGGTCATCTCACCATTTTCGCAATAATTTTTTTTATAGAATGGTTCAGACCGTGAAATTGATAGTCCATTGAGAAACCATATCCAAGTAGTTGAGGTATGAATTTTATCTTGTGGTTCGTTCTAGTTTTGGAGTTACACTCTGTGGAAAATAGGGTTTGTGGCTAGTCCTCAAACTAGTCTAAAACAAGTGTTTTGGATAAAAACATCATAACTTCTTCTTAACAGATAAAAATTAAGTAAGAACAAATGTTTTGGTTAGAGTACAGTCTATAGTATTCTGTGTCAAATTTTCAGATTCATACAACAAATATTCCATGCAGGGCATGCTCTACAAGTTCACTCTCTAGAATAAGCCAGAATTCAACAAGGTGTGCCATTTTTTCTATAACACATTTTCTGAGAGGTTCCAAGTAGTGGAACCTGGAGGAATTGAATAAAACAAACTGAAGAACATTGTGTACTATTTTCAGATCTTTATTCATTAAAGGTACATAGTTATGATTATTTAAATTTAGGGTTGTTGAATAATCCAAAATTAGTCATGTGAGACTAAATAAATGTTTGATGAAAATTCTAGTCACTTGTTGTGAAAGTTAAGGAAGGTTTGCAGGTATGTGATCATATAAAACAGGTCTATTACAGAGTTACAAATCAGATTGGATGATGAAATTGATGAGGGCTTTTGGTTGAGGTACATTTTGGGTACATGGTTGAGACAAGTAGTTGATGAGTTGGCACATAAATTAGGTATATAGTTGATGATGTTGGTACAAATTGATGAGTCAAGTTGATGAGTAGTTGAGACATGATTGGTACATACTTTGTACATGGTTGGAGGAACTCGTTAGTGGTATTGTTGACACATGGTTTATGCATGATGTAGCATACTTGTATTGGTATATTATTAGAAGCACATATTGATCTTGGTGATAATTATGAGATGTTGTGTTATGCTTGGTTGACGCACATATTTGAGAGTTGTATTGGTGATTGATATTGGTGAGTAGATATGATTTGGTTGATAATATTGATGAGACAGGTTGTTGTGATAGGTTGTTTGGACAGGTTGTTGTGACAGGTTATTTGTACAGGTTCGGTGCATGGTTGATGCACTTGTTCATGGTACAGGTTTGTCACAGGTTGGTGCATGGTTGATGAACTTGTTTATGGTACAAATTGATTACAGGTTGAGGTATAGGTTGGTGCATGGTTGATGCACTTGTTTATGATACAGGTTGATTACAGGTTGATTGGTATAGGTATATAGAAATATATCTCACAGTTATAGTGTGACAGTGGTTATATCATTCTACTTATATTTCAGGGCAGTTGGACGGGGCAAGGATAGGTGGTTGTAGCCACCTTCCAGTTGTATCTGGAGAAAATAGGATGTCATGGCCTCCTTCTGGTTGTATCCAGAGAATTGGGAAGTTGGAGCTTCCCTCGGGTTGCATCTTGAGAAATGAGGGGGTTGGAGACTCCTTCCAGTTGCAGTTCGAAAACAAAGGAAGTTGGTTCTTCCAATGAATCTAATTCTTAAATACATATAAGAAAAAGCATTATGTAGGTTTCTCCCGCTTTGGGTTTCCACATAAAAACAATGGTGTACTGTGTATGTGTATGATTTCTCATTTGTTCATTGATTATTTACTTTTCAACTATTGGATGATAATGATACATTGATATAACACTTGCATATTGTTGTTAAACATGATCACACTTCTCTATTACCGATTCACCCCCCCTCTCAGTAATCCAACAATTGGTATTAGAGCCGGTTCCCTCAGGAAACAGTTTAACCACTGGAAGGAGATCATGGATTATTCTGAGAATGGAGTACCAATGTTTAATGGTTAGAATGGTTTAAAATATGATATGTGGAGCATAAGGAAGAAAGTATTTTTACAGGCACAGGAGCATTATATTTGGCTATCAGTTGTTATAGAATATGATAGTTCAAAAAGGGAAAATACTACAACTAAGAAGGAATTGAAGAAGAATAACAAAATAGCAATGGATTTCATCTAGGAAGGATTACCTAATACGGTAAGAGAAAAGGTTGGTAAATGTTCATCAACCAAAGAACTTTGGGATAAGTTACATAATGTATATTATTCACCCATCACATAATCAGAAAATTACAAAGAAGATGTAGGTACAGAACAAGAAGAAAGATGTTCCTCATGTCAGACAGATTCAAAAGAGGAAGAGTATGAAGAAGAAGAAGTTGATTACAGAGAAAAATTGATCAGTTCAATTGAATATATAAAGAAAGAAAAAGAAGAAAAAAAGTCATCCAAGAAAGAATTGATGAAGAAAAAGGAAAGTGTTCAAGGTTCTGAAAAATCTCAGCAGGTCATCAAGTATTTAAGAAATCATCTAGAAGAGGCTATAAGAATTGAAGAAACTCTAGAATATCAAAATCAATGTTTAGAATCCAACATAACAGCACAAAAGGAAGAATCAGAAAAGAGAGAAAAGATATTGGCGGATCATCTCAAGGAAAGAACCGATGACTTAAACCAACTTGAGGAAGAGTTTGGTCAAGAAGAGAGAAGACTCAAAGAAGCAATAATTACATTGAAAATCCAACTTGAAGAAGAAAAGAGAACATAAGAGGTCATGAAGTCTCAGATAATGAATAAAGAAGAAGAGGTTGGGAAGCTTGAAGAAGAATTTGTCACACTAAGAGTCAAAGTCGTCAAGCTCAACAAGAATGTTGAAGAGACAGAAACATCCACATCAGTCATAGAGAATGAAGAGAAGCATTCAAGGTTGCTAGAAAATAAGAATGAAGAAAATAGAAAGCATTATGCAGAAGTACTCAAAGGAAGGAATCATGGTCAACCATAATATAAGAAAACTATTGAAGATACATATTCGGGAATACCATTCATGTTCCATCCACAAAGAAGCTTCAATCATGATCATGATCAGTCAAGGAAAAAATTCAGAAGGAATACACCACAAAGAATATCATTGACTCCCAGGTATGCACATTTCTTTTATGGTCATTGTTTTTATTGTACTAAATTTGTACATAAGGTTGCAGATTGTAGGAATTATAAAAGAAATGTTCGAGCAAGAAGTGCATATGTGTCCCCACATAACATTGAATGTTACAAATGCCATAAATATGGACACAGCTAGTTATTTTAGAAGAGAACATTGAATGAAAGAGAACATTGATATCAGATATAAGAAAGTATGGATAAGAAAACATGAAGAACAGGTGAACAAATACCAGGTCCCAGGGATCGGAAGATTGCCAATAAAACGAGATGAAGAAAATTCTACAGAGAAAAAGAAAGTTGTGGGATATAGAAAGGTTTGGAAAATAACTGAAAGAAAAGAAGGACAGGTAAATAAGGAGCCGGTTCAAAAGATTGTACTTTCAGGCATTGTAGTGAAAGATGAATCCACAGACAGAAAGAAAGAAGTCGGAGCTTAGAGAGATGATGAATCTACCAATGAAGATGATGATGAATCTATCAATGAAGATGATGATGAATATGCATCAGAGCAGGAATTGTTCTAATCCATCCAAATTAGAGACTCCCAGGTAATATGAATATTAGACAAGGGGATTCTATGCAATATCTATGACAGACCAAAGAACCATCCTTCGAGCAACTTTCCGAGTTAGAGAAGATAGATCTAGAGGAGTCAGTTAGTAGAAGTACAATTTGATGGATTAATGAAGAATTCATTATAATATACTGATAAATGGGTCAACATTATGGACATTTTCACAAGTAGATTCTTGGAAGGTATGAATGAGAGAATGGATTCATAGATTGGTTCAAAGACTGGTTCAAAGAAAAAGGAACATTATCATAATAGATGATAATTACACAGGAAATGGCTCGAACAATGCTAATGGATTACAAATTGACAGATATTTTTTGGAAACATGAAGTGCATACAACAATTCACATTCAAAACAGAGTAATGATTAGAAACAACAATAACAAAACTCCCTATGAACTATGGAAAGGAAGCACATAAAACAACCTCTACATCAAGGTAATTCAAGGTAGTATTTTATTAATTGAAATTTATGTTGATGATATTGTTTTTTTGGAAGTACTAATGACAAGTTAAGCCAGAAATTTACAAAGGATATGAAAAATGAATTTGAAATGTCATTACTTGGATAACTATCCTTCTTTTCGAGTCTTTAGATACGTCAAAGAAACCAAGGATTTTTTATTTCTCAAACAAAGTATATTAGATAAATGCTAAACAGGTTCAGAATGGAACATTGCAAACTAGTTATCACTCACATGAAAACCAGTGGCAAGTTGAGCAAATATGATGATTCAATGTCTACAGATCACAGGAAATATAGGTCAATGATTGGTAGCTTAATATATGCGACAACATCTAGACCAGATGTAATGCGGGAAGCTGGACAGGTGGCACGATTTCAAGAAACACCAAAGGAATCACATGCATTAGCAGTGAAAAGGATTTTCAGATATCTCAAAGGAACATAAGAGTTTGGATTATGGTATCCAAAAGGAAAGGATCTATCACTTATTGCCTACAAAGATGCAGATTGGGCATGTTGCATTGATGACCGATGAAGCACCAGTGGAGAAACGTTCTACTTGGGTGAGTGTTTAGTATCATGGTTAAGAAAGAAACAATCATCAATATCCATATCTACAACCGAGGCAGAGTATATTGCAGCAGCAACATGTTGTACACAGGTTCTATGGATGAAACAAACTCTAATAGATACACAGGTTGAGAATGATGAGCCCATTCCAATCTATTGTGATAATACAAGTGCCATCTGTATCTTAAAGAAGTCGATGATTCACTCTAAGATGAAGCACATTCCAATAAAGTATCACTTTCTAAGGGAACAAGTTGTAGAAAACAACATCAAAGTTGAATATGTGGGCACAAAAGAACAAGTGGCAGACATCTTTACAAAATCGCTTCCATGTGAAGCCTTTGAGTATCCTCGACAAAGAATAGGAGTAATTTCTACTCCAAAATGAATTCTTTTGAATGTTTATCTTATATGTATTATATTTACACGAGGAAGCACCACAAAGAGGACAGTTCGGGTTGGAAGATCAGTTTCAGTAAGATTTCATTCAGGGGGAGTGATGTAGACCACTGACCCTTAGGCCAAGATCTGCACAGGATCGTTCTTCTTCGAATCTGCAGAACCAAATTAGTTCTTTCGGGCCCTCACTGGAACGCCACAAATTTGATCCACAGGTCCTTCACGAAAACTCCACTGGCACAAGAAATGCACCAGGTGTGAGTCTTCACCTCCGCACGGCCACCAGATATGCCCACGACCTTTTCTGAAAACGGATTTCAGGTTTCGTGACTTTGGGGGTTTCAACACCAATATCCCCATCTCCTTGTCATCAGAAGTGCCAAAAATATGAACCCCGAAGTGTCGAAATGTGTTACCACAACCCCACTCCAAAGATACATCGTGTTTCGTGACTTCAGGGGTTTTCAACTCAAAGTGCCCCGGCTCCTTGTCCTCGGGATTTCCGAAATGCCGAACCTCGAAACTCTGAAATGTTGAACCCTGAAAGGGTTGGCGAGTGACAAGCTCCCCGCTTGGATCCTATCCACGTGACCCTGTCCTGTGACCCAGTGCTATTCCTCCAAATGATTTTGGGTTTTTGTGTTTTGGGATTTCGCGATTCTGGCTGCAACAGTTCTTGACCCTTCGAACTCACGGGTCCCAGAATGTCGAAATATCGAACCTCGAAATGTCGAAATTCCACTTCAAAGGGAGATCAATGGCTGTGTGCCTCCCTTGATCCGATGACTTACATTCTTTCAGGATTTTGTGGGTCAAGAGTCCCGACTCTTGCCCTTTGTATCTCCCGGTATCCGAAATGCCGAGATCTCCTTTCATGGATTTCCCCGAAATCTTGATGGCTCACCATGTGTCCTCCTATGGATGGTCATGGTGCTTTTGAGATTTTGTGAGTCCTCACCTTTGAATATATGAGGGTTAAACATTGTGCACCTTCTCCTGAATTCGATGGCTATCAGTCCGTGCGCCCAGATATGACGCCCTAGATCTCTTTCTCCTGTGCGCTCTCCTCCTGCTGCTTGGACATAGATTCAATGGTCCAGATCTCGTCCGCTACCTGATCCAACGGTAGCTATGCTCCCTCCTGAGCTTGCGCTTCTTCCTTCCCCTTGATAGATTTCCAAAGTTTCAAAGGCCTCGGCCTTTGATTTTACTCTGAAGCCTGTATCCTCGTCTCCCACCTGTATTCTAAGGATGTTGTCCCTCCTGATCTTTGTCGATTGTGAAACCTCAAAGGGTTCCTTGACTTCTTGCTCCCCTTGACTATTGCTCTTTATGCAAAGGCATTGTTCCTCCTGAGCTTTTGAACTTGAGACAAGTTCACTCTGAGTGCACTCATTGTGCTATTCCTTCTGAGCTTAAGAACTTTAGAACAGTTCTTATTCACACACTCCTTGTGCTACTGAGTTTTTCGGATAACTCAATTCGAAGTATTTCTTGCAAATAAATGCTTCACACCCTCCTGTCATTCTTCTTCTCGATGCACACCTTGCAGAGCCTGTGCACACAACTATGCTATCTGTCCTGAGCTTATCTGTGTCTCTAACCTGAAAGTGCCTCTGTCCCTTTTTATCCTTGAAGGGATATAAGCACCCTCTGACAACTTATGCTCAAGCACTCCTTGTTGAGCCTGCAAGGTGTTTAGTAACCCTGTAAGTTCCTTCTCCTTGACAGTTCCCTTTCCTTAGAACTCAAAATAGAGTTCCCTGGTGCACTCTATGCACTCGCTCAATACCCTCTTGGCAGAGCTCTACATAACCTTCAGTAGTTCTGTCTTCCTTGAACTCGAAATAGAGTTCCTCCTGTGCACTCTATGCACGCGCTCAATGCCCTCCTAGCAAAGATTCTACAGAACCCTCAGTGATTTTGTTTTCTATGTGCCTTTCTCTACACAGTCTTCACCTCCAAGGTGTTCAACAAACTTGAGGCTTCCTCCTGAGTCTAAGACTTCCTCTGGTGCACCCTCCTGGCATGTCTTTGTCTAAAATTCCACAAAATTTAGAAGTGCACTCGTTGCACTAGCTTACAGAACCAACAACGTTCTTTCATGCAACCTCTTGCATGAAGCCTCAAAGAACCAAACCTGGAATCAAAGAACCCAATAGACAACGAATTTTGTCTATAACCTGCAAATGCAAACTAACATACTTCTACAACATGAATGAACACACAACATTCATAAAAGGAACATAAACACATAGAAAACACATATGCAAGAAAAACTGCTTTGTATTAACATTAATGTTTAATTACAATGTGTTCGAGCTCGGACTGCAACAGAGTCTCATCTCTTTTCTTTTCTCCCTATTCTCTCTTCTTCTCTGTCGACTCTACAGACTAATGCCTACATATACAAAGGATCCTTTTACAAAAGGGGGATCCTCGAGTGCTTCCCTCCATCCTCACCAACTCTCATTAATTATAATGAATTACATTGAATGGGCCATGTAATCTGAATTGGATCTAGGTCCCCATTAATATGTTAGCCATTAAAGGTGACACTAACTATAGCCTTATCAAAGGCACGGCTTGGTTCTACCATCCTTACAGACATTTAATACGTTTTCAAAATTTGAAAATGAGAGGGTTGCGCCTCTCTCCTTCCATTGAATGCATGCTTGATGTGACGGATGGATGGCGCGTATCTGGCTTGGAGCGATGCTCCTGCATCATACTCCTTTGTTGTGAAAAATTCATGAGCTTCTGCTCATGACCTTCCCAGCATGGTTGTTGAAATCCACCTGGATCCCAAACAATTTTCTGGAGCTATCCATCTACTCCACTGCTTTGCTGTTGCTGCCCTATTGCTATGGCAGGTTCTCCTCTGCTCAGCTCCTCCTCACTAGCATTTTCTGTTGCTGACCTCAACATTAGCCTTCTAATCTTTTCAATCTCCTCATCCAGCTGCCCCCATGGTTGGCTCTTCTTTTGCATCTTTCTCCACTACACTTCTTCCCTACAAATGGGTAGATCAACTAGATATCCCATGCCATATTCTTCCTCTGTGGTATCAACTTTCCACCCTACTGCAAAATTCATGTCTGCAGTCTTATCTTCCTGACTGACCTATTGTTCAGTCACCTTCTCTGACAGACTTTCTTCTGCCATTTCATCTTGTGCTGGTTGAATTCCATCTTCCTCCAGCTACTCCTTAAACTGGAATTTCCCTTCATCTTCTACTGCATGCTTCGACACTGCAGTTATCATCTGTTTAGCTCCCTGGCTGAAATTTCTGAGCGATTCCTCAGAATGCTTCTCTGCTAACATTTGCATGACTGTCTCCTCGTGGAAGTCATCTACTGGCTCTGGATGGTTCAACCAATCCTCCAGCATTTCTAACTCCTTCTCCCAAGGAGTGAGCATCTCAACTGTGTTCTCCTCTTATTTTTCTTGGGCAGCTTCTAATATCTGCTCCATCTCTTTGACAGTCACAGCTGGATGTCCTTCTGCTGTTGCTGCATTCGCAACATTTTCCGTGGCTTCAGCTGAGCTATATGGCAGCAATACCTTTATCCCTCCAATCATCAAAATGATCTTTTTATCTTCCTCTATTAGTTGTCCTTAATGATATGAACTCACCTCTGAGTTCATCTTCTCTGACAAATCCTCTCACTGATCCAAACTCATCTCTGAGTTCATGAGATTTTTAGTCAATCTCATCTGCTCTCCCTTGCCCACTTGGCAGTCTATGAGATCTAGTGATCCCATCTCATTTCCCACTTGGAAATCTAAACCTTCACCACTGCTCCCCTAGCAGTACGCGAGACCTTCTGCTGATCTCTTTCCATTGCCCACCTGGAAACTGGAAAATTCATCCCTGCCCTCCTGGAAGTTTATGGGATATATAACCGATCTCCCTTCCTCATTGCTAAGATTCTTCCCAGTCTCTGGTTCACATATATGAACCATCTCCTCTTCATCTCTGAGGCTTTCAACATACCTCAGCCATCCTCTCAATAGTCTTCACTATCTTTTGGCCAACAATTTCTTGACTGGCCACTTCACCTTTCTCTTCAGAGGCCATTCATACACCCAATGTGTCTTTGCATATTGCTTCACCCATAGTGCAAGCTCTTCCATTCTCTCCCTTATCTCAGTGAGTTCTTTATCCATTTCATCTTCTCTCTGCTGCCGGTGATTCTTCTTTCCACCGTGTCCATGGCCTTCAGTATCCATCTTCCTATTCCTGTCTGCCTTCCTGGCAAACTTGTTGCTATCACTCTGCAACTATGAGTGATTTCAGCCTTTCCTTCACTCTTCCTGACTGTCTATTGACTACTGCGCACCTTGCAACAATCATCACAGAGCCTCAACACTCAGTCTTCCTTTTCCTCTGGCTTCCTCTGGCTGCAATATACAGACAAAAACAAGCTTTGATACCACACTGATGTGTATCAGAGTATTTTATTCATCTACTATGCCTCCCTCTGCTTGAAGTCTATAGATAGAAAGTGGCTTTGATACCACACTGATGTGTATCAGAGTATTTTCTTCATCTACCATGCCTCCCTCTGCCTGCAGTCTACATACATAAAGTGGCTCTAATACCAAACTAGTGTGTATCAGAGTATTTTCTTCATCTACTCTGCCTTCATCTGCTTGCAGTCTACAGACAGAAAGTGGCTCTGATACCACATTGTCGTAGACCCCCGACCCTCAGGCTGAGATCCGCAGAAGATTTTTCTTCTTCGAATACGCAGAACCGAATTAGTTCTTTCAGGCCCTCACTAGAAACCCACGAATTGCATCCATAGGTCCTTCACAAAAACTCCACCGCCACAAGAAATGCACCAGGCATGAGTCTTCACCTCCGCACAACCACCAGATATGACCACGACTTTTTCTGAAAAGGGATTTCGAGTTTTGCGACTTCGGGGGTTTCAACACCAAGATCCTTAGCTCCTTTCCATCAAAAGTGTCGAAAAGCCAAACCCTAAAATGCTGAAATGTGTGACCGTAGCCCCACTCCAAAGATACGTCGCGTTTCGGGACTTCATGGGTTTTCAACTCAAAGTGCCTCAGCTCCTTGTGCTCGGGATTTCCTAAACGTCGAACCCTGAAACTCTGAAATGCCAAACCCAGAAAGGTATGGCGAGTGATAAGCTCCCCACTTGGATCATGTCCATGTGAGCCTGTCCCATGACCCGGTGCTATTCCTCTGAATTCTTTCGGGTTTTCGCGTTTCAGGATTTCACGATTTCGGATGCAACAGTTCTTGACCCTTTGAACTCCCGGGTCCTGGAATGCTGAAATATCGAACCCCAAAATGCCAAAATTCCACTTCAAAGGGAGATCAATGGATGTGTGCCTCCCCTGATCCGATGGTTTACATTCTTTCGGGATTTCGTGGGTGAAGAATCCCAACTCTTGCCCTTTGTATCTCCCGGTAGCCTAAATGCCGAAAACTCCTTTCGAGGATTTCCACAAAATATTGACCTCTCGCCATGTGTCCTCCTGTGGATGGTCACGATGCTTTCAGGATTTCGTGAGTCCTCACCTTTGCATATACGAGGGTTCAACCTTGTGCACCTTCTCATGGATCCGATGGCTATCGGTCCATGCACCCAGATCTAACGGCCCAGATCTCTTTCTCCTGTGCACTCTCCTCCTACTGCTTGGATGTAGATTCAATGGTCCAAATCTCGTCCTCTACCTGATCCAATGGTAGCTATGCTCCCTCCTAAGCTTGCGCTTCTTCTTTCCCCTTGGAAGATTTCCAAATTTTCAAAGGCCTCAGCCTTTTCTTTTGTTGCGAAGCCTGTATCCTTGACTCCCACCTGTATTCTAAGGACGTTGTCCCTCCCGAGATTTGTCGATTGTGAAACCTCAAAGGGTTCCTCGACTTCCTGCTCCTCTCAACTATTGCTCTGTGCGCAAAGGCACTATTTCTCATGAGCTTATGAACTTGAGAGAAGTTCACTCTGAGCGCACTCCTTGCGCTATTCCTTCTGAGCTTAAGAACTTCAGACAAGTTCTTATTCGCACACTCTTTGTGCTACTGAGTTTTTCGGATAACTCAATTCGAAGTATTTCTTGCAAAGAAATTATTCACACCCTCCTGGCATTCTTCTGCTCGATGCACACCTTGCAGAGCCTCTACACACAACTGTGTTGTCCATCCTAAGATTATATGTGGCTCTGACCTCAAAGTGCCTCTGTCCCTTTCTCTCCTTGAAGGGATATAAGTGCCCTCTGGCAACTTATGCTCAAGCACTCCTTGCTGAGCCTGCAAGGTGTTCAGTAACCCTGTAAGTTCCTTCTCCTTGACACTTCCCTTTCCTTATAACTCAAAATAGAGTTCCCTGGTGCACTCTATGCACTTGCTCAATACCCTCTTGGCAGAGCTCTATAGAACCTTCAATGGTTCTATCTTACTTGAACTCGAAATAGAGTTCCTCCTGTGCACTCTATGCACGCGCTCAATGCCCTCTTAATAGAGCATCTACAGAACCCTCAATGATTCTATTTTCTCTGTGCCTTTCTCTGCACAGTCTTCACCTCCAAGGTGTTCAACAACCTCGAGGCTTCCTCCCGAGTCTAAGAATTCCTCTGGTGCGCCCTTCTGGCACATCTTTGTCTGAAATTCCGCAGAATTCAGAAGTGCACTTGTTGCACTGGCTTACAAAACCCGCAGCGTTCTGTCATGCAACCTCTTGCATGAAGCCTCAAAGAACCCAATAGACAACGACTTATGTTTGTAACCTGCAAATTCAAACTAACATACATCTATAACATGAATGAACACACAACATTCATAAAAGGCACACAAACACATAGAAAACACATATGTAGGAAAAACTAGTTTTTATTAATATCAATATTTAATTACAATGTGTTCGATCTCAGACTATAACAGAGTCTCGGCTCTTCTTTTTTCTCCCTATTATCTCTTCTTCTCTAGCGACTCTATAGACTAATGCCTACAGATACAAATGATCTTTTTCCAAAAGGGGGCTCCTCGAGCGCTTCCCTCCATCCTCACCAACTCTCATTAATTATAATGAATTACATTGAATGGGCCATCTAATCCGAATTGGATCTAGATCCCCATCAACATGTCAGCCATTAAAGGTGACACTAACTACAGCCTTCTCAAAGGAACGACTTGGCTCTACCAGCCTTACAAACATTTAATACATTTTCGAAATTTGAAAACGAGAGGGTTGGGCCTCTCTCCTTCCATTGAATGCATGCTTGATGTGCTGGCTGGATGGTGCGTAGCTAGCTTGGAGCGATGCTCCTGCATCAGGGAGTATCCCCGAGGATAGTTCAGTTAGGGGGAGCAACCCTGGATGGAAATATACCTTTTCCATTGATGACAAAGGGGGAGATATTTATCAGATGCAAAGGTAAATGCTTGGAGAAAGAGAACAAAGACATGGTTTCAGGGGCAGATATGGTCACAGGGGTAGCAACCCCAAAGGGAGATACCCTTTTCCATTGATGTCAAAGGGGGAGAGATAGAAACATTGATGAGGATTATAATCATGAATGTTATCATGACTAAGTATTTCCATCAATGTTGGTGTTGCCATCTATGCCAAAGGGGGATATTGTCAGACAATTGGCTTAGGTTGAGGGATAGTTGGTATGGATTTTTTCTTTTCATTGATGTAAATCATTGGAAAGTGATATTGTATATTTATTTCAACCATTAATAGTTGATGTCAACCCTTGGAGAAAGTTCGGTAGTGAATTCCAATAGCCAAAAGGTTTGGGTAATAGACCCAAGGTTGTTTCATGTATCATGGTATGAGTTTTAATATATTTGAAGGTAATACTATTATATATGGACAGTATATGTCATTCCATTTCTGGTGGTATGTGCAACGTCACATAACTCCTCACGGTTAGAGAGTTATGGCAATGAGAAGTTGGAGAACCCAGGTTTGGGTAATGGACCCAAGTTTGTTTGATGGATAATGGTATGAGTTTTTATATATTTTAAGGCAATCCTATTCTATATGGATAGTACATGTCATTCCATTTCCAGTGGTATGTGGAACATCACATAACTCTTCATGGTTAGAGAGTTATGGCCATGTGAAGTTGGAGAACCCTCATGAGTCATCTAGAAGCCCCAAAAGCTCAATGTAGTCAAAGTGGTTTAAGAGATTTTAGAGGGTAAATAATAAAGTGAAGTGATGAGTTTACTATAATTCAAATTGAATACAAAATAAATTATTTAAATAATAAATTTAATGGAGAATCTGCTAAGTTGACAAGTGGTTAGAAGTGGGTTAGCCCTAAAATAAGGAAATTGGTTTAAGATGGTCAGAAGGTAACCCCTTGAGGTAAAGTGAAGTGATGAGTGTAATATAATTCAAAGTGGATACAAAATAAATTATTTATATAATAAATTTAATGGATAAATTACTAATTGGACAAGTGGTTATAAGTTGGTTAACCCTAAAATAAGGAAAGTGGGTTAAGATGGTTAAAAGGTAACCCCTTGAGGAAGCTACATGAAAGTAAAAATAAGAGGCAAGGCTCTCTCATTTTATATCACACTTGAGAATATTTAATATCCAAAGGTGACTAAGGTAACCAAACGATATCTAAGCTGAATTTCAGAGAGAAGGTGAAGTAAAGAAGGTCGAAATTCAAGGGAGGATAAATTATTTTGATGATGCTTTCTAAGTTATGTTATTTATAGGTCATCTCACCATTTTCGCAATAACTTTTTTTCTAGAATGATTAAGACCGTGAAATTAATAGGCCATTGAGAAAACATATCCAAGTAGCTGTGGTAGGAATTTATGCATGTGGGTCATTGTAGTTTTGGAGTTACAGTTCGTGAAAAATAGGGTTTGTGGCTAGTCCTCAAACTAGTCTAAAATAGGTGTTTCGGGTAAAAACGTCATAACTTATTCATAACAAATCCAAATTAAGTAAGAAAAAATGTGTTGGTTAGAGTACCATCTTTAATATTCTGTGTAAAATTTTCATATCCATACAACAAATATTCCGTGCGGGGAACGCTCTACAAGTTCTCTGTCTAGAATAAGCCATAATTCAACAAGGTATGCCATTTTTGCTATAAATCCTTTTGTGAGAGGTTCCAAGTAGTGACACCTGCAGGAATTGAATAAAACACACTGAAGAAAATTGTGTACTATTTTTAGATCTTTATTCATTATAGGTACATAGTTATTATTATTTCAAGTTAGGGTTGTTGACTAATCCAAAACTAGTCATGTGAGACTAAAGAAAAGTTTGATGAAAATGCTAGTCTCTTGT
>JZKD02S1672951.1:451758-473077 GCA_000966675.3 Picea glauca | reverse complement strand
CATGGTTGAGACAAGTAGTTGATGAGTTGGCACATACATGTGGTGTATAGTTGATAATGTTGGTACATCTTGATGAGTCATAGTTGATGAGTAGTTGATACATGATTGGTACATACTTTGTACATGGTTGGAGGCACTTGCTAGTAGGATTGTTGACACATGGTTTATGGATGATGTAGCATACTTGTATTGATATATTATTAGAAACACACATTGATCTTGGTGATGATTATGAGTTGTTGTGTTATGCTTGGATGATGCATATCTTTGAGATTTGTCTTGGTGATTGATCTTGGTGAGTAGATCTGATTTGGTTGATAATATTGATGAGATAGGTTGTTGTGATAGTTTTTGGACAGGTTGTTGTGACATGTTATTTGTACAGGTTTGGTGGATGGTTGATGCACTTGTTCATGGTACATGTTTGGTACAGGTTGGTGCATGGTTGATGCACTTGTTTATGGTATAGGTTGATTACATGTTGAGGTACAGGCTGGTGCATAGTTGATGCACTTGTTTATGGTACAGGTTGATTACAGGTTCATTGGTATAGGTTTACATCAGTATATCTTACAATGATAGTGTGACAGTGGTTCCATCATTCTACTTATATTTCAGGGCAGTTTGACGGGGCAAGGAAAGGTGGTTGTATCCAGCTTTCAGTTGTACCCAGAGAACATAGTAGGTCGTAACCTCCTTCTGTTTGTAGCCAGAAAATTGGGGAGTTGGAGCTTACGCCAGGTTGTAGCCTGAGAAATTAGGTTGTTGGAGCCTCCTTCCAGTTGCAGCTAGAAAACAAAGGAAGTTGGTGCATCCAATGAATCTAATTCTTAAAGACATATAAGAAAAAGCATTCCATGGTTTTCTCTCGCTTTGGGTTTCCACGTAAAAACAATGGTGTACTCTGTATGTGTATGATTACTCATTTGTTCATTGTTTATTTACTATGAAACTATTGGATGATAATGATACATTGATATAACACTTGCGTATTGTGGTTAAAAAGGATCCCATTGCTCTATTACTCATTCACCACCCCTCTCAGTAATCCAACGGTTGATGTTGGTAAATCTTGATGATTCATATTTTATGTGTATTTTATCCATGATTGGTACATATTTGGTGCATAGTTGATGCATTTGTTGATATCACAGGCTGAGATACAGGTTGGTGCACGGTTGATGCACTTGTTTATGGTACATGTTGATTACAGGTTGGTTGCAAGTCAGTGGTACAAGTTTCTACAGTGGTATATCTCACAATGATAGTGGGACAACACGATTCCATCATTCTACTTCTACATCAGGGAGGTTGGATGGGGCAAGGATAGGTGGTTATAACCACCTTCCAGTTGTAGCTGGAGAGCATAGGGGGTTGTAGACTCCTTCTGGTTGTAGCCATAGAATTGGGGAGTTGGAGCTTCCCTCAGATTGTATCTTGAGAAACTAGGGGGTTGGAGCCTCCTTCTAGTTGCAGCTGGAAAAGAAATGAATTTGGTGATTCCAATGAATGTAATCCTTAAAGACATATAAGAAAAAACATTATGTGGTTTTCTCCCGCTTTGGGTTTCCACCTAAAAAACTGGTGTACTCTGTATGTGTATGATTTTTCATTTGTTCATTGTTTATTTAATCTGCAACTATTGGATGGTTATGCTCCATTGATATAACACTTGCATTTTGTGGTTAAAAATGATTAAATTTCTCTATTACTGATTCACCCCCCCCCTCTCAGTAATCCAACATACCTCAATGTTGGATTCATATAATTAAACTCAAAACATTTTGAAAATTTATGTAAAAAATTAATTAAATTTAATGAATTTAATAATTAATATTTTTAAATAAATAATCAAATTAATTAACCAAAATGAAAAGTGAATGAAAATGTACAATCTAATAAATAATAAAATGTTTCAGTACTTAGTGCATTAAATATTTAATGACTGAAAAGTTGCAATGAATATCTATATTTTGTTAAAATGTGACAAAAACCAATTAAATGAAAATGTAAAATGTAAAACTTAGTTACGTAAATACTTGGTAATGTTGGTTTACAAAACGAGTGGAGATTTGTATAATGGGTGTTAGTTCTCGTAACTATGTAACCATTTTATATAGTTTATCTTGAATAATAAAAATATTGATACCTTAGCCTGTGAATGTTTCCTTGTAAAAGGTTTTACCATGTAAATATTGTGTCACGTGTGTTTGTTGTTGTTATCTTATTTCTCTACTCCATATGTCATGATATTTGAGTGTTAAATGGGTTTACGAACCCATCAAGTGGTATTAGAGAAAAGGAAAAGGAGGTGATTGATAATTCTATGAGAGCTTGGTTGTTGGTTTTCTAGGTGAGTAGAGAGCCAAAGGAGAGGGAGAGTCTGAGCTGTGAAGCACAGATGGAGATACAGGCTAAGCCGAGGTAGATCGTGCCAACATGCAGACAACCAAGGAACAATCAAATCGATGTTTGTCCATTTGGGTTGATCTATAAAGTTTCAAGGAGTTATGTCCATGAGGAAGAGCAATCAGGGGCTTCGTCTATCTGCAGGGAAGGAAGAATGAGGGCACCAGTTGAGGTGTTGAATTCAAACCCCTATGGAGGTAGTACAATCTGGTTGTATATTTTAGTGAAATATCCACCCCATTTTTGGTGGAAGGGTCGATGGGAGGTTGCAAACTCTTCTGCAGGATGTGGATATTGATAACCATGAAGGTACAAAGTCTAAATTTATTTATTTAAAAATAAAAGACTACCCATTTATTTTTGTGGAGGAAACATATATTTTGAAAGTAGAATATATGTTTTAAAAGTTTACGAGGATGGGATAAATTATTTTATTGGTGTGACATTTAGAAAAAAAATTCAAAAGATTGCTTGAAAAAAAAACGAACAAGTCTTGTGGAGGTCCCGACGTTTGAAGTTTTTTTGTTGTAGAAATATATATACATTTTTTATTTTGAATTTTGTAAAGTTAATTTCAAAGGATATTTGGTGCAGCCCAAAGCCTATGTTTTTTCTGAAGATAAATATATTTTTCAAAAATAATTTTTTTCAAATTCGATATTTTGGAGGGAGCCTCTATGTAGAGAACTTATGGAAAATATGATGAATGTTAAATTCAAGTTTCAAAAAAAAATTAATGGTGAAAATAGATTCAAATTGTGGAAACTTAAAATGAGAGATTTTTTAGCAACAACAAGAGTGACAATGTCAGGGTTGCCATGAAAGAATATATATATATATATATATATATATATATATATATATATAACTTTGAGTTGTAGAATTATTTATTCCATGTAATTGGAAAAGAGCAATGATGGTGGAGTGAAAGAAAAAAATATATTTACTTTGGAGTTGTAGATTTATTTATTGTATGTAATTGGGCATAGTACTGTAAGATCTTGTTAGGCATGCATACCCCTGGTAAGTCATGAATAATGTCTAGATGTAGACCTAGGTGACAAGGAGGGCATGTAGGATGTTTTTTGAAGCCTTTGGTACGGTGCTTGTGGATTGTATGAAATGAATCCTATTCAAAGGTTTCGTGAACTCCATTGTAAATTCACCTCGAGGTTAGTGGTGAGGGCTTACTTGGCCAGATTGGGTCAAGGGAATGTTCATGTCAAGGTGAAGCACCACGACATGCATACCCCTGGTAAGTCATCAATAATGTCTAGATGTAGACCTAGGTGATAGGGAGGGCATGTAGGATGTTTTTTGTAGCCTTTGGTATGGTGCCTGTGGATTGCATGAAATGAAGCTTATTCAAAGGTTTGGTGAACTCTAATGTAAATGCACCTGGAGGTTAGTGGTGAAGGCTTACTTGGCCAGATTGGGTCAAGGGAATGTTCATGTCAAGGTGGAGCACCAAGACTCCATCGTAAGGTACCTTGAGGTCAACAACAAAGGTTCACTTGGGCTATCTTCATTGGATTTGGTCAAGGTTTTGAATGCAAAGTTTGAGGTGGAGCACTGAAGGTGTTTATGTTAGAAAGGTGGGTCTATATTTATCTATAGAATATATAATGTTCTTAGATATTTGTGGTGAAACGAGTACTAGAAGTTCAATCAGGTGCTTGATAATTTATTATGGAGGGAGGTTCACATCCGTGGAACTTGGGAATTATTGCAAGGAAGCTGGGATCGAATGGGATGTTCAGTAACACTAAGTTGTAGAAATATTTTTGGGAAAAAGTAGTGGTGCTATCTAGTAAATTGGTCATCATTAGTTGAAAAATACTACAATATTTAAAAACATGTATGAATGGGTCATCTTGTGATTACTCAAATGTCAAATTTTTGATTTTGATGATTATGCTCTTATCAACATTCTAAGTAGGAGCCAAATCTAACATGCAAATATTTTTTGGTTATAGTGATGGTGTTAAGGGATACATATTGTGGGATCCTACTTCCCAATGATTCATCATTAAAAAATATGTAATGTTTGATTAATCTCCTCTCATAAAATCAAACATAGTAGAAGATGAAGGGTAGAAAGCATGACTGGTAGAAAAAGGGTACTTGGAAGGTATTGATTTACATGAAATTTTATCACCAATTGTTAAGCTTGTTTGTATTCATGTTGTGTTAGAACTAGTTGATTTACTTGATCTAGAGTTAGTGCAACTATATGTTAAAAAAAAATTACATGGATTTTTGGATAAGGAGATTTATTTGGAACAACCAAAAAGGATAGTTCTGGATCGCAACAAACGATTATTTCACAAAAT
This sequence comes from Picea glauca, assembly GCA_000966675.3. Classification (NCBI taxonomy): domain Eukaryota; kingdom Viridiplantae; phylum Streptophyta; class Pinopsida; order Pinales; family Pinaceae; genus Picea; species Picea glauca. Next base: position 468,335 of record JZKD02S1672951.1, on the reverse strand, counting down.
CAAGAAGTATTTGTATGGCCTGAAGATCAAGTAGGAAATGGTACAAGATGTTTAATTCCTTCATGGCGAGACAAAGTTTAAAAGAAATGAGTATAACCATTGTTTTTATAGTATATTCATTATATTGGTGTTATATGTTATGCCTATAGAAAGCACAAGCATGGTTGATATTAGTAGGTTGGCTCAGTTGGCTAGGAAGTTTGATATGAAGGATTTAAGAGCAACGCAAATAAATATTTGGAAAGGAAATACACAGAGACAAGAAATATGGTAAGATTTTATTATAACAACAGAAGTATGTGGAGAAGATACTTAGAAAATTCGATGAATAATGTGAAACTAATAAATCTCCCTTTCGATTTCCATTGTAATCTTTCTTAATATTTCTTCAGGTTTATGTTCTAGTAATGAAGAAGAAAATGGTTACATGTCTTGTATATCATATGCTAGCAGGAATCTTGGTGTATGCGACGAAAGTGAAAGATATTTCACATTCATTTGGTGTTGTCAATGGATACATGGAAAATCCAACTAAAGCAGTGAAATTGGTGCTTATATATTTTAGAGGCACAAGGATCATGTACAATGGTCACAGTGATTTATTCTAAGGTTATGATTAATTCATAGATTGAATGACATTTTAACAATAGGAGATCTAACTCAGGTTATTTGTTGCATGAATGCAAGGATCTCATGTGTAAGTTTCAACAATTGCCTGATAAGGTGTTCTGTGGTAGTCAAAGTGTTCTTCATTCGGCTAATAGTCTAGTGTATGAAAATGGGACAAGGAATCATTTTGTAAGACAATTTACTGATCAAGGTGGAGTGGTCCATACTTGAGCAAATTGTGCAAGCATAATTATAAAACCACTATTGTTAGAGAAGTTGCAGTGGTGTTTAGATTCTCTTGGCTTGCAAAGAAGGTGATGAGAAAACTAGGGAAAGGTATTAGGTAATTTGTTGTCAAGGTGGAGATTTTTAAAATGTGATACCAATCAATTAAAATAAATTGTAAAATCTAAAATTTACTTACGTAAATATTTGGTAATGTTGGTTTACAAAACCAGTGGAACGTTGTATAATGGGTGGTAGTTCTCATAACTATGTAATTATTCCAATATGGATGTATATATATGAATCCCAAGAGATGTATCTGGGGGATAAGAGTAATTGTAAGTCTATCTTGAATGATAATATATTGTTGTGGTATGGGGGAAAGTAAGACAATTTACTGGTAGATCCTTACACTGATAAACATATATTAGGACATCATACACAAAAAGACATAGAGACATAAGTAAACATAAAAAAGAAGTTGGAGAAACATAAATGAATTTCATTAGATAGATAAAATATAATCTCTTTATTTATTACATATCCACATATATATATGCATGTTATATAATTATCAGTCCACTACCTGTTCAATCGAATCTAACAGTCTGTTCAAACGAATTCCCTAACCAACTTTTGTATCTGACTTATTTGTTCAATTAACAGGTCTAGTCAGTATAGAAAACTAGGCCCTACCACATATCTCCCCATCCTCAATTCCTTTCTTGTCTCGAGTAAGAGGGGAGTGTGGCTATGACATTTGAAAATTTTGACAAAATACACTAGTGCCCTTGAAAAGGTTTACATCGTTTTGAACAATAGAGAGAGAATGTGGTAGTGATAAGAAGTAAGAATATTATGATGTCGACTCATACTTCAAATTTTTTTCAGTACTAATTGCTTGATTATGGAGTTTTTTCTTCGTTCCATATATGTTAATTGGTTTCCTTTTGGATTACCCATTCATGTAGTTTTACATTAGGTGGAACTGGTATTCTATTGATGGGAACTTGTGAATCTTAATCCTTCAATGAATACCTACGTGGTCCTTTACTGTTGACTGGTGATCAGAATATTCAACTAGAATGGTGCAGGATTGAAAAACTAGAATTGTCGATATGTTGATGTTGCCCCCAATTGTTCTGGTAGTTGTTGTGGTATCCCCTCAAATTGTTTTTGATATATGCTCAGACCTTCTTGCTGAAAATGTTGTGAGAACATCTGCCATTTTATATGGAGTATTTTTCTTTGATCCCCACTAATTTCAATTTTCCTATAAAATCAACCTTATCTATCAAATGAGCTTCATGTATTGTAATCAAATCTAGGTTGAAGTTCTTCTTTGCTTCCCGCATTTTCCCTTTGACCCGTTTAATGTGTTTAATGTATTTTTCAATTTCCATTTGAGATTTATTTTCTTCTTTTAGCATGTCCTTCTCTTGTTTAGCTAACCATTCCTCGACTACCTTTTCATCGGTGATGTGATTTGAAATGGATACTTTGGATGTTTGGTCAGTCATGTGCAGTCATGTCATTTTCAAGTTGACAATCATTCATATTTTTTCTTTCAAATTTCTATAGGTAAGGGAAAAACATGAAGGAAAATTAATAAGCACTGTGTTTTGTTGGGTCATTATATATTGATTGTTTCTAATTGATTGATTCTATAGCTGTATGATTTTTTTATTTGTTTGATTTAGGTGTTAAATATCCAATTTATTATTGGAACCTATGTTAATGGCTACTTCAACTAGTCTCTTAATTGCTTCTAAGGGCTCAATTTCCTCTTTCGACTAATCTATGCCAAATTTTTCCTTGGCGAGTAGTGTACAATCTTTCAATATATGTTTTTCCTTGTTTCCCCTTGCCATAAGTCGAGCGTCATCTCTCATGGATATATTCCATCTACTGGTCACGTCTTTGTTGACTTCATGGTATAGGTCAAGCATTTGCTCGTCTGACATGACTACGGGTTCAAATATTGTTTTTGTGGATAGATCTATCAACTCGATTCACTTGAAGGATGTAAAAGTAGTTGTTTTTTAAGAACTTTCTTTCTAATGGATTGCTTATTTATTTTTCTTGTTTGTTACCTTTTCTACATTATGTTTATATTAATATTTTGTATGCTCATTATCCTTATCTTTAACTGCGTTGTTTCCTTTGTTTGTATCATCATCTTGTTGATTTTCACCATTAGTTTTCCCTACTTCGGGATCGGTGTCTGGGTTCTTTTCGTTATTCTTTCATTGTCCCCTTGATCTTCTAGATGATTCTATTCTCTTTTTTCAATGTCTTATGGGGGATCTGACTGATCTTTGTACAAAATTCGTAGAGGATGATTCACTGGTGGAGGGCTTCGATCCTTATGTGATTTTGTGTGGGCATTAGTATCTTTGTTTCATTGATATTTGTTATGGTCTCTTGAGCATTCATGTTCATGCTTCTTTTCCATTTGGTTCTTCTCTCTTTCTTCCATATACTTTTTCCTGGGAACTGAACTATTGGATGGGATTGTGATAGGTCCTATACCAACTGGATTTTGTATGGGGTTGGTGTGTGTTGACCCATGATTATGTGTAGTTGTCTCTACTTATATATTCTTTGGAATGCCTGCTAATATGACTAGGTCAAGCTGAACCGAAGAAATTTATTTACTCGGATGAAATTTAGGTTTGGTTGACTTGAGTGGTTTCTACTTATCCAGTGGAGTCACTCGATTTTGGTAAGATTCATGGAAGATTCTTTTTGCAATTTTTTTTCGACGTCTTCTAAACATGATTTCATTTCACTTCCTTGATTACTGTTGTTAGGAGGGGAATCCGAAATGGTTTCATTCGATGATACTTTTCAATGCCCTTTCATTGATTTTTTTTTCCACCTCCTTTTGTTCTTCTATTTCTTTGATAAATGGTGTATCCTTAGGTTGTGGTGATTCCCTTGTAAGGTAGATTGTTCTTATATTTATGTGCTACTTCTTTAGAATAGACCTCTTACTTGGGTTGAGTCTAGTGATTTTCGTCCGATGTGATGTGGCTATCTAGTCAATCGACCTATACTCTATTCTTGTTGGTCATCTAGTCTTTTTGTTTTCTACTTCCTCATTTCCATTTTCTTGTCGAGAGATTCCTAGTTTTTTCTTGCCTTATCCTTATTGACATTTAATGATTCCATGATCTCCTAAAATTGTGGGAAAATGATCGAATTAAAAAACTTTCTTGTGATATTTTTTCCGGTCAAGACTGTTTTTCCTGTGTCTTGATATTCTCAACTATTTTGTTTGTAACAGAGAGAAAATTTTCCTTTATCAAAGGGTCATCAAATTTTAATGCACTGTCTACTTGGAATACCTCTTTCCAAATTTTGCCTAATCCCTTTGGAGTTGCTTCCTTTTTGAAAACTTATTTTCCCCTTATTGTTATTTCTTGTTGTTTTCTCTTAGTCAGAGTATGTTTTTCTAGTGTTCCTCCTTCCATGTCTAAATTTGAGAGAAATGGAATTCTACAGAGGGATGCTTCTTTTTCTTCATCCCATTATCCATCACTCAAGGGTGTTAAAATGGTCTTTTTGTCACTTAGCACCTATGGTGGGATTGGAGTTTCAAACCCCATATATCTATCAATCTCCTGAAAAATTGGTTACTTTGTTGGTTGTTACTATAGGTCTTCTAGTGTCATCCCTACACTGATTCCACACCAAATATTGGTGGTGTCAAGGCTTAGTTGGATCTAGGAACTTAGTGATAAATCCTGTAAGAATTGTTTCTCTCCTCTCCACTTGTGTGATACATAATTCAAATTATTTACCCAATTTTTAAACATTACTTTGTTTGGAAGGGAGTCTGATGACCCGACCGACTGTTCCTAGTGAAAAAAGTTTGTAGTTGTACATGGTTGGGATCTATCCTAAAGTGAAAATAGGTTCCCCGACTGGGATGACTTGGCTCATGGCGAGACAAATTACAAAGATGGAAATTTGATGGTCCAACCATTTTCTTCACACCCCTTGAAATTTATTTTGATTAGTGCAACTAAGTGGTCTTCTCAATCGAAATATGCCCTCGAATGAAGTATTTTTCCAATGGGTTCTAACATTGTAAGTTACATGTATGAGTCTTTAATTTTGACTTTGAAGAATAGTGAGACTATCACACAAGTCCATTTTTCTGTGAGGTCAGTTACTATGTTAATTAATAGACCCTTCGAATTTTTTGTTGAGGTTATCCCTATGAGGAACTGAATTTAGTTGTTGTAATTTAGGGTATTTTGGACACGAGTACCACCATTTTGGATTCTATTGACCCTATGCATCATACCTCTCATGATTATGAATGACAATTTTATACATAGATTCCTATTATGGAACTGATTCACCAATAAATTTACCACTTCCTCTTTCCATCCATGGAGCTTTACAAATTGTGGTGCACCCAAAAAGAATTGTATACCTGCATGATCTAAGAAATATGTTTCATTTTTAAATGCACTAGATTCTATTCCCCATGCAGTGGGATTCTTCCAATGTTGTGACCAATAAATTTCTTCTATTGTATCCCCAAGAATATTTTGCATGCAGGCTTACAGCTCAGTTGCACCTGCTCTGTCGAATTTAGATTTTGTTCTTGGTTCCACCAGAGAGTTTGAGACTTGACCTCTAATCATTGGAATAGTTGTGGTTTTCTATTGATTGGATTGAAAGTTATGATTTTGAAGTTGTTGAGTCTAATGATTGGCTTCACTTTCAATGTTATTACTACTCGAATGTTGAGGTGTGAACAAAAATGAAGAAAATTCGTATGCCTCCTCTATATTTATAGGCCGAATATGGAGGGGAAACGTTAATTCATCCATCAGTGTTATAGATTCACATGCATGGAGAGTTATGGTGGGTGTTAATTCTTGTTTGTGTGAAGAGATAGACTTGTAGATGGCATAGTGGCAGTCAACCTCATCCTATTGGGAATTAATTGCATCATTTTAATGCAGTATTCAATTGTTTCCACTAATTTGATTTTATTCTTTCGGGAAGTCCTCCTGGCATGGTCAACTTTTATTACTTTACTTGCTTATGTGATCTAATCGAGTCAGTTTTTTCAGTGGATTGGAGATCTCCAGTCGAATTGTCCACCCAAGTCAATTAGATTTTTTTGTCAACTCGATGGTTGTTTGATTTTTTAAAGTCATGTTCTCTTCATTGAAAGTGATCTCACTCACTTGAATTATGATTTCCATACTCTCTTGAGTTGAAAATTGCTCGCTTTCTTGCTTTGTAAAGTTCACATTGTCTTGATTTTTTGGTTTCACACTTGATTTGATGAAGTATTTCTCTTTCGGTTGATTGACTGGTGCTTTTATTTAGGAGATGACACATATCTTTCCTTGGTACTAAATTTGTGCTAGGTTTCTTTTTTCTTTCTACGAATGACTTAAATGATGACCAAGGACCATGTTCTCTTCTCATGGTTGAATATGGAAGGATTGAATGAATGCTTTTGGTGGTTTAATTCGGTCATATAACTTGTAGTTTCTAAACAATTTTGTACCTAATTCTAATAATCGACTTCTTTATAGATTTACTTCATTTATTTCTTAATATTTCTTTACTTTTACTAGTTGTCTTATTTTTATTTTCTTTTATTTTTTCTTATTTATTATATAATTTTTTTTCGACTTTGACCTAATCCACCTAGAGGGTTTTTGAACTAGTCGGATCCTACTGGCACCACTGAGAATGTTTTCACTAGTACATCACGAGACTATTATGTATTGTACTTATTTCAGTGGTCCTCACTGACTTCTTTTTGAAAGGGGTGCCTTTGCAAAGTTCATAGTTGTATTTCTCGTGGTCGTTGAATGTCCTCAACCATGGAAGGACCCATCCAAGTTGTTTCTAACATTCAAGGCTTTCCCTTTATCTGCATTTCATATAGTAATTCCAAATCTCCTTCATTTTTGTTTTTATTTTTAATGTTTCGATTGTGCCAATATTTCTCCTAGTTATTTTAAGCATTATGATGTTGTTGTGCAAGCATCCTTTATTCCTCTCATTTATTTTATTGGTAAAACCATTATATCATGTTAATAATATGATCAAATTCAAGGATAGATATCATCCTTCTTGCATTCACATAGAAGTGTAATGTAATTATATCTTCTTGACCATATACAAGTTTGAATGGTGTTTGAACACTCGATCTTTTGTATGTTGTTCTATAAGAACACAATAATTTTATAATTTTATCATCCCAATCCTCTCTATTAAGTCCACATATTTTTTGTTAAAACTTTATGCATTGCTTTGTTGAACGATTCAATAGCACCATTGGCCTCTGGATGATAAGCAATCATTTTTTGTGTTCGATAATCATATTTTTTTGCCAGACTTTGATTTTGTCGTTGAAAAAATGAGTTCCTTGATCAATTATTAATGTTAAATGATAGTCAAGTATGGTTATTATATTTTCATAGATGAATTTAGAGAGTGCTTCCTTTGTGCAATTTTCAACTAGTTCTGCCTCTACCCATTTAGTTAAGTACTCAACTGTTATAATGTTGTATTTATCCCCAATTATTTTTTCACTTTTTATAAAGGGACCGACAAAGTCAATAGCCTAGGTTTCAAATGGTAACCTGGTATTTATCTAATGTAAAGGAATTTATTTTTTCCATAAATATCAAACAATTCTTTGGAGGTTGTCACACTTCTTCACTTGTTCTTGACAATCCATGTGTAAAGTTTGCCACCAAAGACCATCTTGGAGGATATTTCTAGTTGTTGTGTCGGCTTGGAAATGACCTCCGACTCAGCCTTCATGTTCCTCATTGATTATATCCTCATGTTCATGTTCCATTTCACATATTCTTGAAATATTATCAATGCCTAGTTTGTAGAGGTATCCATTTGTAAGAGTGAATGGTGTTATTTTTAATGCTAGGATTTGTTTTTACTAGCTGGGAGATCATATGGGGCCTTCTTTTATTCTAAATTTTTTTATATTTTGGGACCGCTTCGACATGAAATATGTGTGCCTTCGATAAGTCATATTTGATCCCAATCGTGTCTTCTCCTGTCTCAAGTTGTGATAGATGGTCTAGGCAGACATTCTTTTTTCTCAGTCAGACTACTACCTCAAATTTGAATTCTTGTAACAATAGTATCCATTGAAATTTTTTCTCTTAATGGAACAGTTTATTTACTAAATATTTGAGTTCCTAATGGTTTGTGAAGAAGATAAATGAGTTTTCCAATAAGTAATGTTGTAATTTTTGAAGAGAGAAAATCATGGTTAGGGACTCTCGCTCAGTTGTCGAATATTTTATTTCAAATTTTTTCAATTCCCTACTGGCATATGCATTTGGGTTATCAACCATATCCTCATATGGCTTGGATAGGACTAAGTCAACAACAACGTTAGAGGATTCCACATGGACATGTAGTTTTCATTACTAATATGGAAATCTTAGTATATGGTCTTCTACCGATTTTCTTCTTAAGAGTTCAAATGATTCATTGCATTCTTGGCTCCATTGGAACTTAATTTTTTTATTTAGTAGCTCGTCAATGGGGAAAGTTATGTATGAGTAATGTTGGATGATTTTTTTGTAATATGCGGTATGCCCAAGGCATATGTTTAGTTTCTTCTAATTAATTGGTGGTTTCAATTCAATAATAACCTTGATATTGACCACGCCAACTTTGATTCCATGTTTACATACAATGTGGCGTATGTCCCAATAGAATGCCTATAGGTGTGGCACAAATGCGTTTTTTAATATTCAAATATAAGTGAATTTTTAATGTAACCGTGTTACAACTATGTAATACAGCCTGCTACTAGCATTGACATAATGCTCTTATACCATTCTCTAACTTACCCATCTTATTGTTGAGCAATTCTACTCCAAAAAAAATCTAGTGTGCAGTTTCTACTCTATAATGTTAATATTCACATAATCATGTGAGGTAACGTGCACGATCCAAAGATGGATTGTGCCACACACATTTTCCTCTTCAGACACTAAATATAGTAGTGGAGTTAGCACATGATATAAATACATGAAAAATCAATAAGAACATACAAATATATTGCATGGGTAACCACTCTAAACACATGATTACTACTATTCATGAAACCAATCTAGCTTTGCATGGAGATTCACTTCTCTTTGTGCATGGATCTGCTTCCCCCTGCACATAGTGATTCCAACATCATGCGTGCACAAATTATTTCCCTAAGCACACGAAAATTCTAGCCTTGCCTTGGAAACTCATGACCATTATTACAAAGTTAACTAGCAGGAAAGTCAATAATTGTCATACTCTACACGTGCAACAAAAAATACTGAATAACAACATCATGCTTACATGCACAAACAACATTATACAAAATAAGAACAATTATTTATATGCAACATTTGGTTGTAATTGAAATGTTGAAATATTGTTTTTCATTGATGTCAACCCTTGAATAGGAATTTAACAAGTTGCATGTCAGTTGCATGTCATTAACAAGACATTATGAGTTGGCCCTAAATTAGGAAAAAGGTAAATTCTAAAAAAAAAAGGAATAGATTTTAGAAAATTCTCGGATGAATCTAAAACTGACCGATAACTAAGATCCAACTAGAGTGACATTATTCGTCAACTTGTTTTCTAATTACATGCATAAACACAAAGATAATTGATAATTAAAAATTTAAAAAACCCACAAAACACTAAAACTCGAATTTGAGGCATCATATGAAGGAATTTGGCTCCCGAAATGTGTCAAAATGGATTCTGAATTGATAGATTAGATTGGCATGGAAGTAATCTCTTTGAGACTAAAATCCTTATAAAAACTCATCCTAATAGGATAACTGAGTAGAAAGTGTTGACTCTCGAAAATCCTTGCAATTTTTAATGATATCCTCATTGGAAACACATATAAACAGAGAAGAGTCAATTGAATATTTTTGTGTGAATATATATTGGCAGATATGAGGAAGTGAGACAAAAGGAAATGAAGTTCAGCGAAGGGAGAAATTTACAGGAGCTGATTTTATGATAGAAAATTTACGGGAACAATGCCTCTAAGGTAATCTGTGAGTTGCAGAAGGGAAAAGTGCAGAAATCCACTAGAAGACAGTGTACATGTCGTTGATCTGTGAAGAAGAAAAGAAGATGACCATATATCTAATCCACTAGGTCAGCTATTGATTGAAGGTATGTATTCATGTGTATGTTAGAGCGTGTATTCTAAAGAAATAAGGAACACATATGTCTTAGTTATTCATAAGCATTTGATTTGGAAAACTCCCTTGTGGATCTTGGTATGAGGTATGTGTGGTTGAAGTCTTGATGAGATATCAAAATCAGTAGAAGCAACATAAGTATCATAAATGACAAAAATAGGTTATCATTTACAACGACATAGGTAGTGATATATTGGTCTACATTTATATTTCAGGGCAGTTGGATGAGCCAAGGAAAGGGGGTTGTAGCCTCCTTCCGGTTGGAGACAGTAAATTAGGGAGTTGGAGATTCCCTTAGGTTGCAGCCTATAAATAGGGGTTTTGAGCCTCCTTTCAGTTGTATCTAGAGAAATATAAAGTTTGTTCTTCCAATGAATGTACTCCTTGATAAATAAGAAAACCATTACATGGTTTTTTCCCGCATTGGGTTTCCACGTAAAATTCTAGTGTATTGTGTTTATCTGATGTTTATGCATTGAATTATGGTGTTGATAATATATTGAATGCTAATGAAAAACTATTGAACATTATTGGAGTTTTTATATTTTTATTAAAAGTATTGATTTTTCTCATACTAATTCACCCCCCCTCTCAATATTCCAACAATTGGTAAGAGAGTAAGTCCTTCAAGAAGCATTCTAACCATTGGAAGGAGATCATGGAATACGCTAAGATTAGAGAAAAAGTGTTTGACAATCAGAACTATGCCTTATGGAATAAAATGATGAAAATTATTTTACATGCACAAAGATTTGATGTTTGGAAATCAGTAGTAGATGGGTATACAACATTGATCACTCCCCCAATTGACAACGATGGAAATAAAATCAACAAAAACAACTGGAAGGATAAAGGTACCACTTTAAGTAGTTTAGTTGATTTAATATTTGTCAAAGGTATGAATTGTGACATTGCAAAGGATCTTTGTGATAAACTCCAAATGTTTATGAAGGAGATGCCAAAGTTAAGGAAGATAAGATTCAAATCTTCAGAGCTAATTTTGAAGAATTGAAGATGAAGGAAGATGAATACATTGCAGCCTAACTTTGGTGAGTTGAAAAAATAGTTAACACTATTAAGGGATTGGGAGTATAAGTTGATGACTCAGTGGTTGTTCAAAATGTATCGAGGTCTCTTCCTATGAGATTTGATCCTAAAATATCAGCCCTAAAAAAAATAATAGATCTCAGTACATTGAGCATGTACGCGCTAAATGTAATAGCCTATAAAATGAGAAGAGAACATGATATCCCAGTCATGGAGGAAGAAAATTTCAAGGCATCCAAGAAGACAAAGAATAAGAACAAGAAAAATTCAAAACCAGGTTTCAACTATAGTGATTATTTAGATGAAGATGAAGAGATGGCTAATTTCGCAAGGAACCGACAAGTATAAAGGTATGATTCCATTGGGATGTATTCATTTTTGTGGTATTGGTCATTTTTATTCTAAAATTCCTCGTAAGAATAAATATAGTGATGAAGAAGAAATTTCTAAAAGGGAAAAGAAATATCAAAAGGGAAATAAGAGAAGAAACAAAAGGAAATTCTTCAAGAAATGTTTCTACTTAAAGGAGGACAATTCCTAATCAGATGAGGAGGATAATGATAGTGACAGTGATTTAGAAAGAGTACTCTTCATGGAAGTATAATATTATTCCTAAGAACACGGTCAATTTGATCTCAAAGAAAGAAATAAAAACACGTCACTCAAGGAAGAGTTAAAAATGAAAGGGGGATCTCAGAATTCCAACTTTCAACAAATTGAGTAGATGATCACGAGTCTAAAAATTCAAATAGAAGAAGACAAAATAATTAAGGAAATACTTAGAAGTCATTTATAGGAAAAGGATAAAATGATTGGAAGCTTAGAAGAATAAATAGTCTCTTTAATGTAACGACCCCCTCGTTACGACGACCCAACTCTAGTAACTAGTGCAATTTTTTTTTTTGTGTGTGCGTCTAAAAATTGTGTGCGCGCGTATAAGGGAAATATCAACGCATTCGACTCTGCGTCGCCACCCGACGACGAATAAGACACAACCATGATGAACATAAAAAGACGACAAGGATGCCTGACAAGTATCTGCATGCATAAATGACGATCACACGATGATAAGTAAGACTGACTACCCACCCGTCCTACCCTGCAATGGTTAGGACCTCCAAGACACATAAGCAACACTCAATCCGAGGTTCCCATCGATTTTAACCATTTAAGGTCTCAGGGCTGGCGAGTGTTCTGAGGAACATGGAGGTGTCTACGTCCCGCTCGACGCAAAATAGACCAAGCAAAACGGATTACGATCAAGTACAAAATAATAAATGAACGACCACGAACCTTGCAGGAAGCGCAAGTCCGAAGGTCTTCGACAACTACTGTCCACCGTGAAGACAAGGCGTTATCTATGACTCAAGGGCATTAAACTCAGGCCAACTTCTCCATTATATTCCATTAATCGTGGTTCCCCAATTACGATCACAACAATTGATTGTACTTAGCTCAATGGCATTTCCTTACATGTTATCATTTCAACAAAATCTCACAACCTTACAATAATATGATAACAACATTACGCTATTGTTAAGATATCTCCATCATTACATCACCATCTCAATTCATCTTATATGCTACCTATGCAATAACATTACCATAACCACATCACAACTTATATTGTGATGACCCTTGCAATTTAATTATATCACAATACTTTTAGCATGCTACCCATGCAATAAAACTACAATGACCATTCATAACCGCTTCACCTTCTATACTATAATAACCTTGCCATAATAACAAGCATATTACAAGATGATGACATCTCTAAAATCAAGCCTGGTTATCACGGTCAACCTCCTAAACTGACATAACTCACCCTACTTTTGGCAACTAGTTAATCCATAACCTACTCATACATCCTCTCATCAATAAAACATAAAAACAGTATATGTTTTCAATGGACCATCAATATTAAATCATTAAGACCGTGAATTATTACTAACATAGATAATCACATGAAAAATCTAATAACTATTAACATAAATAATCATAAAAATGAAAATATTGTAGAACTCTCATGAGTAGTCACTAATCATCACCCCATATAAACAAATTTCATCAATTTTATACCAAAAATTTAATAAAAAATAACTTAAATAATCATAGCAACACTTTATACATTACTCCAATAATCGTTTTTAAAAACAATCATTTATAATTTAAATATAATAACTTAAATGTGATCATGATTACAATAATCATTTTAAAAACAATCATTTTTAATTTAATTATAAACATGATTGCAAGTAAGCAATACCATGAAACTCAACAACGACCACCGTCACACTCAAGACACTATTTTCTCACTTGGATAATCATTTCTAACCCAAATAATCATGGTTCAAGAGGGCAACGACAAGAGTCTCCATAATAAGGAAAGTGTATGAGATCAAAGAGATCAAAATTACGGTATATATTATATAATGCAAATAACAATTAATTGGTTTAATCATTACAATACGTTATTATAAAAATATTTAATAATAACAGAACTCTCGCATCTTCCACCTACAACCCTAACCGCAACCTTCACCATTTTGAAAATTGGGTCGAAGCTTCAACGATTTACATAACCAAACTTTGGACCTGTTTCTCGAGTTTAACCCTCACGAACACATTTTTTTTCCTACATGTGAGCGTGCTCAAATGGCCTCAGCTATACCCTTACAGATACAATAATTATATTGCATACCCTAACGATACCTTACATACCCATCCAATGCACCCTTTCCAACATAGTTTAGTTTAACAAGATGATAGGGTTAACGGCCAGGGGCGCCTGTCAGAACCATTCAGGCAACCGATGTGCGCGTGCCGAAATCGTGCATCCAGACGGCAGTAAAGGCTGGCAGTGGTCAGAGGCAAAATCAACGACAAATCCCCAATGGCGATTATCGTTATCCCAGGTGTCACTCATCAGCATCCTCCTAAAGGCTTAGACAACTATTTTGCAATCGATTAAGTGTCAAGTTATAAGTCCTTCGGGATGAGTGAATTATCAAACGGATATTACTGAATAGACCTTAGGGTTTGCGTGAAAAGTTAATTGTCCTAGATACAATAGTAAAATGGCTTCCATCATTACCCAATAGATTCGAACCCCTGCAAAATTCAATAGAGAAAACACATGACTATACTCAGCAACTACCAAGGCCATACCTGGATCAAATTCTGGATACTCTGTAGTTTTGTGATAGTGGGTTACTACTAAATAAGCGGTCCATCGAGGGTATAATTTCCAAGCGATAACAAACAGCAGATTATGTGAGAAAATTACAACCCAAAATTATTTTAATTTCCTTAATAATTACCACGACCAAACAAAATATCGACTGCCATACTCGTAGGATTAAAACTAACACAGCCGCGAGTTGGCAGCTTACGGCTGTGCGAATACCTGAAATGCTTTAATATCTGTGCGAATATTTTAATATTTTAATTCAAATGTTCTCACACATTACATCAGTTAATATGATGTGTGTAATGCATGTATTTGGACAGGTAATGCGTTTACATTACATCAATTAATATGCTGTGTGTAATGCGTGTTTTTGGACAGCTAATGCGTTTACATTACCTCATTTAATATGCTGTGTGTAATGCATGTTTTTGGACAGGTAATGCGTTTACATTACATCAATTAATATGCTGTGTGTAATGCGTGTTTTTGGACAGGTAATGCGTTTACATTACCTCATTTAATATGCTGTGGGTAATGCATGTTTTTGGACAAGTAATGCGTTTATGATGAGGAGGGTTCATATTAGGTTTGCGCTACAACCATTGCATGACTCATGGCGTTGAAATGGCAAAATATCTCTTTGAAATGGCGAGAGGGGAAACAATCTCTACGATTTCTTATTAAGATGTTTCAAACGGTTTCAGATAAGTACAAAACCAACTATTTATACGGTCCAATGAAATCCAATGATTAAAAAAAGAGGGCAAACATCCGGGTCGATCTAAACTAAAATGCATATAGTGGATCCCACCATTTGTAATTACAAATCGTGCGCCTAAATCACACATAACACACACCATGCAACTCTAATAATGAAGATATGGACACCATTCAGTTTACTACATTTTCAATTACAGAACGTGCGCCTAAATTACTTTTAATTTCCTCAATATTTACCACGACCCACAAAATATCGACTGCCATACTCACATCAGAGGGGTTCTTCAATTTATGACTGTCAATCTAATACTGGCTACAGGACTGGCCGCACAGGGTTTCGTTCAGATCTCAATAAGTCGAGTCTCATGTCAAAATCTTCAAACGGTGCTCATAACTCTTCATAAAAGCTCGTCCTCAAGGCATTTATACACATAATCAACCGTGTGTTTATCAACATTCTCCGTGGCTTCGATCCATATCTCAACCTTAAGAGTTCCATGCCCATGAAAGGCCAATATAGGCGCGGTCACGCACTGAACCAGTCGACCACGGGTTCAGGGTTATCAAGAGACTACTAACACTCAAAGTCTGCATAACAATGCACAAGAATCCATCTGATGAACATACTGGAATGCAGAAGGTCTGGTTGGAAACCAAGGAGTGTTTCCACACAATAGGGTTTCTGGATGTTGGACGCAGATGCAGGCTGGCAGACCGGGTAATGTAGAGAGGCAAGCTTTGGGGCGATGATGTATGTAAGAGAAACACTCATGGAATACACCAGAAAGGAAGGTTTGGCCCCATGAAACAAGATTACCGGGTAGGGTGGTAGTGGAAGCGTTACATTGACTCGGATATTATACAAAAACAAGTTATCTACCCATATTATATCAGGAATCCCTTCAGTGGCTTATCAGGGGAAATTTATGCAAAGAACATATGCAGTATAAACTTGTACACGAGGTGCATCAATATTACCCTTTCCATGAGAGATTTAATTAAAACAACAGTTACAGCAGTTACAAGCATAAGTTCTGAGTAAATAACCAAATCAGCCGTCCAATATTCTTTCCTTCGCTATCCCGATCCCAACATAAGTCACTGTGCATCTTATACCACTAAAATTAGAAATCATACCTTAGCCTCAACGCCGTCCCCGAGTGTTGTCCGCGCGCTTTGCCCGCTCCTGCTTGCCGACCGCAAAGAACTCACCGGTACCTCCCAGCCAAACGCTAGGGGTACTCTTCTTCCCCCTCAGCCCCCCGAGCCGCAAAGGGGCCACACACAATCAGAGAGTAACTAGCTCCTCAGCTCGCCTCCAAGGCTGAGCTACCACTCACGTCTGCTGAGGATTCCCAACTCCTACCAAAAATCAGTCAGTCTCTATTCTCTCAGCATAACAATACCTATCTCAGCCCAAAAAGTCCCTTCCTTCCCCCTCTCCCTTTCTTTTATGCAGACTCAAACCCTAATTCTTGTTTTGCTTAGGTTTCCCCCCCCTTTTTCTCTTTTGACTTTCGTATTTTTCTTTTTAGTTTATTTTGTTTATA
>JZKD02S1672951.1:432496-451641 GCA_000966675.3 Picea glauca | reverse complement strand
CAATCACATCATAATCAAATATAAAAGGTCTAACATAAAAAGGGTCCAGATCACTTGCGAGCAAGTGTCCTCAAATAATAAGTGTTCTCAGTGCACCAGAGCGGGATGTTACATTTAAGGAAAGATATTTATAAGAAAGATATGCAGCAGAAGAGAACAAAAATATTGGATCAAATCATCAGTTGTCAAAGACGATCAAATGACATATATGAACTAGGATACAATCAAGTAAAAAATGAAAAAGGATAGAGATCCAAGACACCAAAACATGAAGTAGAAATTTTTTTATATGCAGAGTTTGTCGGAGATTCCTTCAAGAAGGAAGAATGCAAGCCCCCAAAGAATAATATTTCAGAAATAAAGAAGACTCAAGAATATGAATTCAGAAGGAGTGCATCACAAAGAAGATAATATACTCCTAGGTATCAAATATTCTTTTATGGTCATATTTTTAGTTCTGCTAATTTTGGACATAAAGTTGTAAACTGCAGAGCCTATGCCAAAAATAGAAGAAACTATGCAGGGTACTTAAATAATTGTTATCCCAGAAGATCTTATAAAGCATACTGCAGAAACAAAAATAGTTCTGGCTCATTGAGAAATGAAATAGAGTGCTACAAATGCAACAATTTTGGACACATAGCGAAGAATTGTAGATTGACTATTTCACCCAGGGAACCAAAGAAAAACATTAACAATCATATATCAGCACCACAAGAGATATGTAAAAGAAAGAAGAATCAATGCTCGCTTTCTATATAAGATCAACATAGAAAAACTGATTGGTATGTTGAAAACGGTTGTTCAAAGAATATGATAGGTGACAAGAACATGTTTCTAACTCTCAAGAAAGAAACAGATGGATCAATTTCATTTGGAAATAATCATTCAACCAAAATTATAGGTAGAAGAATAGTTAATCTTTGAAGAAAAAATTCCATGGTAGAAAATGTTCTACTGGTCAAATTTATTAAACACAATCTTCTTAATGTAAGTAAAATGTGTGATCAAGTACACAAACTTCAGTTTAACTCAGAGAAATGTGAAATTAAAAGAAGAATCATGAAATTTAGAGTCAACAATGATAAGGACTCTGAACAACATATATGTTTTGAATGAAACTGTAGAATAAAGTTGTTTCTTAGGAAAGGAAAATGATAGTTGGCTATGGAACATAATGATCAGTCACATGAACTTTGACAATATTGTCAAAATCATTAGAAAGGAAGCAGTAAAAGAAATGCCTGAAATTTAAAATCCAGTGAATACTCTATGTAAGCATTGTCTACAGGGAAAACAACCCAAGACCAAGTTAAAATCAAAGCAGTACTCAACGAACAAAAGGTTGGAGATTGTACATACCGATCTATGTGGACCAACAAGAACAAAGGGATTAAATGGTGAACATTACTTCATGCTGCTAATTGATGGTGTCACAAGAATTAATGCAGTTTTCTTTATCAAGAATAAGTCAGAGGCATTCAAACACTTCAAGATGTACAAAGAGATGGTTGAAATAGAGACATACATGAAAATCAAATGTTTGAGATCATACAATGGTGGAGAGTTTACATCAAAATAATTCATGTATTTTTGTGGAGACAATGGAATAAAATTTCAATTATCAATAGCCAAGACACCTAAGAAAAACAGATTCATTGAAAGAAAGAGTATGATAGTATATGAAATGGCCAGAACCATGTCGAAAGATTCCAATATGGGTGATATCTTTTGGGCACAAGAAGTACATACAACAATTCATATTCTGAATAAATGAATGATCATAAGTAAGAGTGATAAGAATCCCTATGAGCTATGGAAAGAAATACCGACAAATGTGAAGCATTTTAGAGTATTTGGAAGCAAGTGCTATATCAAAAGAGAAGATGACAAGATTGGAAAATTTTACTCCCAAATTAAAAAAGGCATATTTGTTGGGTACTCAAGAAAGAGAAAGGAATACACATGTTTCAATATGAGACTCAACATAATAGTGGAAAGCATCAATGTACATATTAATGACAGAAGTGTACGAAATCCAAAAGAAGAAATAAAACACCAATAGAGAAGGAAGGAGAAGAGGATTTGAAAGAAGAAGTATAAGTAGAATAAGTAGAAGCAGAAGAAGAATAGAATCCAAAAGAAGAACGAGGGAATATGACCAACAAAATATTCAGATATCTCCCAAAAATATTAGACGGCGAGTGAAAAAAAATCATGCACCGGAATAGATCATTGTGAATAAATATGCAGGAGTTGAAATACAAATAAAGTTATGGTCACCAGAACAAATACATCTAGAATTTTTTTGCATATTTGAACCCAATAGTTTTGAAGAATCCATCACTGATGAGCATTGGATCAAAGTTATTGATGAAGAATTGGATCAGATAGAGAATAATGAAACATGGGAACTTGTTCCAAGGCCTAAGAATAAGAACGTGATTGGCACAAAATGGGTATTCAAAAAGAAGTTTAACAAGGATGGAAAGGTAACCAAGAATAAAGAAAGATTATTATGCAATGGATATGCTCAGGCTGAAGGAATATATTTTGAAGAAACGTTTTCCCTAGTTTCCATAATGGAAGCATTCAGACTGATATTGGCTTATGCATTTTCTAAGAAAATCAAAGTATATCAGATGGATGTGAAATCATTCTTCCTAAATGGAGAACTATAATAAGAAGTCTACATCGAACAACCATAAGGATTTGTACTCTCAGAAAAGGAATATTATGTTTGCAGATTGAACAAGGAGTTGTATGAAGTGAAATAGTCCCCCAAAGCATTGTATTCAAGATTGGACAGGTATCTACAACAACAAGATTGTATTCAGGAAAGGCAATGCAGACATCAATCTCTACATAAAGGTAAATCATGATAGTATATTGATAATTGAAGTTTATGTTGATGACATTATTTTTGGAAGTGATGATGATAGGATGAGTAAAACAAATTCTAGATACATGCAGAATGAATTTGAAATGTCATTACTTGGTGAGTTGTATTTCTTTTTGGGACTCCACATATGTTATCAAGATAAAGGTATTTTCATCTCATAGACCAAGTATATAAAATAAATGCTAAAAAAGTTTGGAATGGTAGATTGCAAGCCTGTAAGTACTCGCATGAAGACTAGTTGAAAATTGAGTAAAGATTGTAAATCCAAGGATGCATATAAGAGACTCTACAGATTGATGATTGATATTTTAGTCTATGTGAAAACATTGAGATCAGATGTGATGCAAGCAATTGGGCATGTTGCAATATTTCAAGAAACACCGAAGGAAACACATGTTATGGATGTAAAGAGAATACTCATATATATCAAAGGAGCATGGGACTATGGATTATGGTATCTAAAAGGGAATGATATATCTCTATTTTCATACATAGATGCAGATTAGGAAGGAAGTGTTGATGATATAATAAGTACAAGTGGAGAAACCTTCTACTTGGGTGATTGTCTGGTATCCTATTTGAGAAAGAAATAATGTTCATTATCGTTTTCCACAGCAGAAGCAGAGAATATTTCTACAAAAACATGTTATAGACAGGTTCTATGGATCAAGAAAACTTTGCAAGACATACAGGTGGAATAGGACGAGCCTATTATGATATTTTGGGATAATACCATCGTTATAAGTGTCTCTAAGAATCCAATGATAAATTCCAAGATGGAACATATTCCAATCAAGTTTCAATTTCTGTGGGAATAGGTTATAGAGAGGAACATCAAGGTAGAGTATGTTGTGAAAAAGTAACATATTGCACGTATATTCACCAAACCTCTTCCGAGGGAGACTTTTGAGTATTTTCAACAGAAACTAGGACTAGTTTCAGCCCCAGAGTGATCTACATGGAAGTTGGCATAGTAAGACAGGGGGAGATTAACAGTAATCATGAAATACTTGACTTTTTTTAATGTTTTTTATCATATATTTACATGAGGAATCACTATGAAGAGAAAGATCAGTAGATATCAAAGGCTTATAGACAAGGGGAGCAACCCCAAGGAGAAGTTACCCTTTTCCATTGATGTCAAAGGGGGAGAGCAAGACATAGGCATGGAAACAAGGAGAACATGCATGAATATAGGGGGAGCCAACATGAGCATGAGTTTTTTCCATGTCTAAGTGTTTTGTCTAAGTGTTTGCATCAATGCCAAAGGGGGAGATTATTGAAATATTAGTTGTTGAAAGATTGGTTGTCATTGAATTGTTTAAAGATTTGTTTCCATTGATGTAAACCCTTAAGAAGGAAGTTAACAAGTTTCATGTGAATTTAACAAGTTGCATGTTAGTTACATGGAATTAAAAATAAATTATGAGTTGGCCCCAAATTACGAAAAAGGTAAATTCTTGAAAAAAAGTAGTTGATTTTAGAAAATTCTCCGATGAATCTAAAACTAATGAATAACTAAGAGATAACTAGAGTGAAACTATTAGTCAACTTTATAATCTAATTACATGCATAAAGTAAGACATAATCGATAATTAGAAATTAAACAAAACCAACAAAAACACTAAAACTCGAATTTGAGGCATCATATGAAGGAATTTGGCTCCCGAAAAATCTCAAAATGGATTCAAATTTGATAGATTAGATCCACGCAGTAGTAAAATATTCGAGACACAACTCGTTGTAAAATTTCATCCTAATCGGATAACCGAGTCAAAAGTTGCAACTCTCGGAAATTCTTGCATTTTTTAATGATATCCTCATTGGGAACACATATATACAAAGAAGAGTCAATTGAATATTTTTGTGTGAACATATATTGGTAGATTTGAGGAAGTGAGAAAAAATCTAACGAATTTCAGTGAAGGAGGAAGTTTACAGGAGCCAAGTGTACAAAAGAAAATTTACTACAAAAGTGTCTCTAAGGTAATGCGCCAGTTGTAGAAGAAAAAAGTGTGGAATTCCATCAGAAGGAAGTGTACATGTCACAGATCTATGAAGAATACAAGGAGAAGATCAAAGATCTAATCCACCAGGTCTACTATAGATTGAAGTTATGTATTCTTGTGTATGTTATAGTGTGTATTATGAAGAAATCATGAACAAATGTGTCCTAGTGATTCATAAGCATTTGATTTGGATAAATCTCTTGTAGATTTTGGTATGAGGTATCTGTGGTTTCAGTATTGATGAGATATCAAAATCATTAGTAGAAATAGAAGTATAAAAAACAATAGCAACAACAAATTCGCAGTTACAATGACACAGGTAGTGACAAATTGGTCTACATTTGTATTTCATGGCGGTTAGACTGGGCAAGGAAAGTGGGTTGTAGCCCCCTTCCTGTAGGATCCGATAAATTAGGGAGTTGGAGATTCCTTCATGTTGCATCTTGTAAATAGTGGTTTGGAGCCTCCTTCCAGTTGTAGCTAGAGAAATAGGAAGTTGGTGCTTCCAATGAATGTATTGTTTGATAAACAAGAAAAACATTATGTGGTTTTTTCCCGCATTGGGTTTCCATGTAAAATTTTGGCGTACTTTATTTATGTGATGTTTATGCATTGAATTATGGTTTTGATGATATATTGAATGCTAATGAAAAACTATTTAACATTATTGGAGGTTTTATATTGTGATTAAAAGTACTAATTGTGATCATACTGATTCACCCCCTCTCTTAGTATTACAACAATGTCGTAAAGGAGATAAACACATATCATACATAGATAATTAAGTGCATAGTAAATTAGAAAAGAAAATAAAGAACTCTTGTCATTTTTTAAACATTTTCCAATAGCGTGAATATCTCAGACATTCCTCATATCCATAGAATTTGTTGCTCATGTATTTTCAGCAACAGGTCATCCTCAAGTTGGGGATTAAACTCCACCATGGAAAAATGAGTCCTAATTCTAGGATAAGGTTTGATAAACAACATAATTTTTCAGTCCAAGGTTCCCAACTGCTACAACTAGCCTGCAGTCTCTGATTTCCCACATGCTTATCCCACCCCACGAAGTGTGTCACTTCTCTTCTCAACCATTAGTTGGCTTCCCCACTTTCCATCCAGGGATTCAACATAAGGTTGGACAAGAAGTATCATATCCTTGTAACTAATTCCCAATGCTCGTAGGCCTGAAAACCCACCTCCTCAACAACAAATCTCTCACCTCGAGAGAATACTAATGGAATTGAAAACCCACCTTTTCCATAGAAAATACTCTAGTTAAAATATAGAAAATCCCTTCACAATATTTTCTCTGAAGATAAGGTAATGACCATCCCTGATGAAAAATGTGTGAAAATCCCCCAAAGGAATTAGTTCTCCACCAAAATACACTAAGGTTTGACCATATATTTGCATGGTCATAAATCAACACTTGTTACCTTCAAACTTATCTTTAGTGACTTGGTGACTCATTCCCACCCCTCTAGAACTTAGGATAATTAAATATCCATACATTATACTTTTTATAAATATTAATAAAATATTCCCTTGGACTTAATGCCCCCCTTTTCCTTTTTCTGAGGATTTTGTCCCCCCGTCTCCTTTCATCTTATTGTTATGCATGCAACAATGTGATTTTATTAATAATCTAAGTGTGATCACATTTACAAGGATAATCACACTAGCCCTTTTTAATCATGGGTCACCAACCCAATAACCAAACATAACATATATATATAACTTTGTCCAATATGTACTTCAAGGTAATCCTTTCACACTTACTTAGGTGCACGGAACACTGTGGATTATGTGAGATATTTATTTGGAAACAATGCTCGTGCATTACTCAGGTGTGTGCAAAATTGAACCAAAAATTGGTGACAATGACTGGTGCATGCAAAACTGAACCAACACTTGGTCCCAACGACTCACCAACATAAATTTACATTTACAATTTAATTTATGAATAAGGTTCAGATTAGTTATATTACATTACCCTCCCCCTTAGCTATGCATTGTCCTCAATGCATTATATACATATGTACATACAAAAAATTCACAAGTCTTCAAAAAGATGAGGGTACTCTATCCACATAGCATCCTCGTGATCGTACCAGGTCCATTCAACTTTTACTATATCCATGGATTTATTTCGGAGCTGTTTGACTTTACAATTCAACATGCAAACTGGTCACACTCGAAAATTTCTTTCTGGATCCACCTAAATCACATTCCACTCAATGACATGATTATCATCAGGTACATACCTTTTCAGCAAATATACATGGAAAAAATTATGAATACACAAGGATGGAGGTAATGTAAGCATATATTTGACAGGACCAATCCTTTCTAGGATTTTAAATGACCCACGGTAGCATGATGCCATCTTAGAACAATTTCCCAAATTCAGGGAACTCCGTCTTTATTTTACTTTCAAGAACACGTGGTCACCCACTTTAAACATTTTGTGGGATTTTCCTTTATCTTCACATTTTTTATTCCTTTATTGGGTGACCTTTAAATTATTCCTTATCTTCACCATCTTCTCTTCCATTCCCATAAGTAAATTTGGCCCAATCACTATGCGGTCTACTTGGTTGTCCCAACTCACATGTGTGTTGCACTTTCTGCCATAAAGTGCCTCAAATGGGATCATCTTTAGAGATGATTTCTACAAATTGTTATAAGTAAAATATACCATATGAAGGTAGTCTTCCCATATTGATGGTTTATCCATCACATACATCCTGAGCATATCTTCAATCAATTGATTTACCCTCTTTGTTTTTCAATATGACTCAGGGTGACGGGTTATGCTAAAATTTAGATTTGTTCCAAATCCTTTTAATAACCCTTTCCAAATATTTGATGTGAACTTGGGATCTCTATTAGACACAATTGTCTTAGTTACACCATGCATCCTAGAAATTTATCTCATGTATATATCAGTAAAGTTGGTTTCCTAGTTAGTTGGCTTCACTGGAATAGCATGGGAACATTTAGTAAGCTTGTCCACCACTACCATAATAGATTCATGTTTCTTAACAGTCCTAAGAATATTAGTAATGAACTCCATGGTTACAAATTCCCACTTCCACTCAAGAATGGGAAAATGTTGTAGCAAACCAGTTAGATGTATGTGGTCATCCTTGACCTTTTGGCATTCAATGCATCTAGAAGTAAAATTAGCAACCTACTTTTTCATGCCTGGCCAATAGTATTTATTTTTTACTGCTAAGATTGTCTTTTGGTAGCATGGGTTCCCAACATAAGGAACTTTATGCATATCTAGAAATCATATATTTTTCAATTCCTGATCATTTGGCACATAAACTCTGTGCCTATACATGAGGATCCCATCCTCTTTTATCTCATAACCTTCAAAATTTTGTTGCAATTTACCTTGTTGTAAATTTTTCTTTATGTCCACATAACATTGATCTGATTTGGAAACCTGTAAAATTATGTCACTCAAATATAATTTGTACATGATAATGGTTGTAGCATGCATATCATACACCCTATTTTCGAGTGCATCAACCACCCTGTTCTCTTTACCTTTGATATGCTTGATATGAAATTCATACTCACTCAGGAAATCTAGCCACATGCTTTGTCTGAGATTTAAACTTAGTTTTCCAAACAAATATTTCATACCACTATGTTTTGTCATCAAATCAGATCTTTTCCATATGAGTTAGTGCCTCCACATATTCAAGGAATTCACTATGGCTTCCAATTCCAAATCATGAGTAGCATAGTTCCTTTCATGTTCCTTTAATTTCCTTGATTCGTAGCATACCACGTGTCCATTCTAGCTAAGGACTCCACTAATCCCTTCCTTACATGCATCTATGAACACAATGAAGTCTTCATTATGATCAATAATTCTCAAGATTTGCACACTTGTCAACAAACTATTTAAGTGATGAAAACTCCGTACACAATCTAGATTCCATTCAAATCACACACCTTTATTTTGCAAGGATGTAGTTGGATGTGAAATCTTTGAGAAGCCTTCAATAAACCATCTATAGTACCCTGCAAGTCCCATGAAGGACCTCACCTCTATGAAATTCCTTGGTGTTATCCATCCTTCAATAACTATTATCTTCTTCGGGTCCACAATTATCCCTTCCTCTGAAATCATATGACCCAAGTAATGAATATTCCTCTTATAGAATGAGCACTTGCTCAACTTTGCATACAACTGATGTTTTCTCTATACTTGAAACACCATACTCAAGTGATTCTTATGTTATTATTCAAACATTGTGTAAATAAATATGTCATCCTGAAATACAATGACAAACATATCTAAGTATTCTAAAACAATATCATTCATCAAACACATGAAGACAATTGGTGCATTTGACAACCCAAATAGCACTACTGTAAAATCATAATGACCATACCTTGTTTTGAAAGAAATGTTGTTGTTGTCTTCCTCTTTAATTCTCACTTGGTGATATCGAGATCTGAGATCAATATTTGAAAATATATGTCTACCCCTCAACTGGTCAAAGAGGTCATCTATCCTTGGTAAAGGATACTTGTTCTTTACTATTACTTTGTTCAATAGTATGAAGTTAATACAAAGCCTCAACATACCATCGTTCTTCTTCACAAGAAATATTGGGGCACCCCAGGGTGACACACTTGGGTGCATATACCCCTTTTAATAAGCTCTTCAAGTTGCATCTACAATTCCTTCAACTATGGTGTACTCATCCTATAAGGAGACTTGGATGCGGGGGTTGCTCCAGGAATCAAATTTATAGAGAAATCAATATATTTTTTTGGTGGTAATCCTGATATTTATTTAAATACATCTTCAAATTATTTTAGTATTGTTTATTCTTCAACATTTGGAAGTTTATCCTTTGGTGTATCCTCCATGTGCACTACAAATACTTGACATCCTTTTCTATATATTTTCTTCAACTGCAAGGATGAAACTTCTCTGATAGTTACAACTCTTGGAATGCCTTGAATTGTTCTTAAATTTTCTTCCTCATCCAAGCAAGTAAATACGTTATTGTAGTAGTTTAGAATGGAATGATGTTTTTCCAACAAATCCATACCAATGAGGAAATCATAAGAGTTGAAAGTTATGATATTCAAATCATTTTTTTTTCTCATCCCATTCATATCCATTAGACAAGCCTTAACCATATCATTAATTTTCCTTTTTTCTTCTATAGCTAACTACACCAACCAAGGTTTTCCAATCTTACTTCTTGGCAGTTGAAATCTTTCCACCATATTAGGATCTATATTACTATGAGTAGCTCCTGAATCAATTAAAATAGAAATTGGTTGGTCATTAATCTTACCTTCCACTTAAATCATGTGAAATCGAAACTTAAATTTCTTGTTATCCAAGGCTGCATAGATCCTTGGTACATTTCTTCCCATGTCTTCAATTATCATAGCATGTTGTACATTGTGAAAAATCCTTTATTTTTCACCTTTTTGCGGGAAATATATGTACAAGTGGTATCCCCTATAACCCCAACATTGAATAGGTGGTTTCCTTGGTATTTGCCCCATTGCCTCAGTCATTCTGGGATCCTTGGGAGTTGGTTGTTCTTGAGAAGTACTTGTAAAAAATGGTGGATTCATCCCCTTTTTCCTTTGTCCTATATTTCTTTTATTTTTGTCTTCCCAAGCCTTTTGGAAAGTTGGTCTTCCCATTTTCTTATCATGGAAACATTTATCTCTCCTTATAGTTTCCTCTAATGTCTTGAGGAATTCATATTGTATCTTGTCACTGATAAATGATGGAAGCCCACTGCAGTACCTATGAATTTTAACTTGCTCATCCTTAATGATTGCAACATATTTCAACAACTCTAAGAATATTCTTCCATACTCATCTATTTTCATACTCCCAAGCTTGAGTTTAAAGAACTCCATTTTCTTTTCATAGTGTCGCTTGGTTAAGTATTTATTTTGAAAATACCTTTTAAACTCTTTCCAAGTGAGCTTCTTCTCATCAATGTGTTTCAATTGCATTAACTGATCCCATCACATTGACTCTGTTCCATTTAGTTGATAGATGAAAATTATCCCTTGTTTATACGCAAAGTAATCATACAGCTAGAAGTAATTCCTGATACACAAAAAATAGGTTTCTGCATCTTCATCCTTCTTTCTCTCACCATCAAAGGTAGGAGGCTTGATATTACCTATTTCTCCATGTAGCTCATTCACCGCAGTCCTTCTCTTATGCTTTCTGATAGGATATGGACTTGAGATACTACATGCTTTTGTAAATGAATGCCTTGGTGAGTGATGGTGATGCCCATAAACACTTCTTATTTTTCTTCTCTCATCATGAGACCTATGACTCCTTGACCTACTTGACTCTGTCTCCTTATCCATTTTCATTTCTATTATGTCCAATATTTGCATCAACTTGATATTAAAGTCATCTTATTTCTCCTTGGCTTTCATCAACCTCTCATGATCAACTTTATAGTTTTGAACATTTTTTTGTAGTCACTTTATGGTTTCTACCAAGTTTATGCGCTCCCCCTTGCCTTCTTTATGCTTATTGGATCTTTTACTATCAATACCCATACTGATATGAAAACCCCCAAATTCATCATCATGGGTATAAAATATTTGTGCATATTCCATTCTTTTGACTCTCTGCATTGATTCTGTCCTAATTTAATCACTTTTAGTTCTGCAAAATGTGAAAGAAATAATATTTTTTAGATGAATTCATGCGACAAGTTCAGGAAAAAATCTGCACAATTTTGTTAGAATACTTTCTTCTTATTTTTTGGATGATTTTGATGTCCCAATTCAAAATTTCTAGGTGAATAATTGAAATCCTTTGTCCAAAACTTTCCCATCGACTGCTCCCTTGCGCAATTACAAGTCTTGTGTAGTAAGTTATGGACATTTGGAATTCACCCAAATATCATTTTGGTTTTTCTTTATTTCTTCTGAAGATCGTGCACACACTAGTATTCAACATGTACTTATGCGCAATGCCCATATTCAACATATACAACATGTATAAATATTACACATGGACCACAAGTTTTTCTCCGTGCAGCACCAAATTTTAGTGTGCACACCCGTGCACCATTATTTTTTGTCCATTCCCAACACTGCACCTTGCAATATCAAAATTCAGTGCACACACTTGTGCAATCTTATTTTATGCGCACCATGGGCACGCTGTAATTCCAAATTCAACCACTTACTAGTCTGAATTTTGTCTCAAGTAGATACTCGTCCCATGCAAGCTTAGTGTTGAAACTAGAGCTCTGATACCAATTTGTAACGTAATTGCATTATAAATCTTCTCTGATACCAATCTATAACCTACCTCAGTACCAACACTAAAAAAAATCTCTAATACCATTCTCTAACGTACCCATCTTACTACTAAGCAATGGAACTCCAAAAAAATCTAGTGTGCAAATTCTACTATATAACGTTAATATGCATAGAATCATGTGAGTTAATGTGCACGATCCCAATATGGATCGTTCCACACAAATTTTCCTCTTCATACACTAAATATAAGAACATAATTAACACATAATATAACTACAGGCACAATCAATCAGAACACACAAATATATTGCGCGTGTAACCACTTTGATCATGTGATTACTATTGTGTGCGCAACCACTCTATTGTCATTCACAGATTTAGTTCTCTTTGCCCATTTGGATATAATTCCTTGTGTGCACAATGATTCCATCCTCATGCATGCATGGATTATTTCCATGCACGCATGACAATTCTACCATTTCCTTCAAAACTCACGACCATTGCTACAAATTTAACTAATAAGAAACTCAATAATTGTCATATTCATCATGTGCAACAAAAAATAATGAATAACGACATCATGCTTACATGTGAAAAAAACATTAAACAAAATAAAGGAAATTAATTATATCCAACATCATATAGGAAATAAATCCATATCAGACATAGATAATTAAGCACATAGTAAATTAAACAACAACATAAATGAAACTTATATTTTTATAAAGAGTCGCCAACGATGGATAGAGCTCATACATTCCTCTCATATATATAATCTATTTCTCATATACTTTCATCAACATGTCGCCCCCGAGCTATGGCTTGAACTCCACTAGGCAAAAAATTATTCCTAATTCCAGGCTAAGGTCTGATAAACAACAAAAAATTTCAGTACAAGGTGCCCAAATATTGAAACTAGCCTACAGTCTCTCATTCCCCACATGTAGATTTTAACCTTGTACAATATTTTACTGCAAACAGATTTACAATAAAATAACAAAAAAAATATAAATTGCAAATACACACATTACATGAACATTTTTCCCCTAGAAACCCAAACCATGAAAACCAACATATTCTATATTCATTCACATCATACATTGTTTACAATATAATATACATATAGGATCCAGTGGCATCCAAAATCATAATCCAATGACATCTATTAGTCAACAACCATAATTCCTTAACCAACAATAAAAAGCCATCATCAAAAAACCATGTGCTGAAAAACCTCCCAAAGATGGACACAGAAAATTGAGGAAAAAAACATTTCATGGGTGCTACCCCAAAAACCCTGCATAGGGGGGCTACGCCCCCATACAAACCCATGAGGGGGTTCCTAGAGCCCCCCCCTCTTACCCCCTATTCTCCCAACACAACGTAGACACTAATTCTAGTTATGAAAACAATATAACACATATCCAAGATTATCCCACTTGTTGTTTTCTTTGCATATAGAGGGTTACATGGTTACATAGTAAACAGTCTAGGGAAGAAATGCCCATAGATCCTCTACACCAAGATAACTTCTTAGTGCTCATGTATTTTGTTAATGAAACTGTACAACATTTTTCAAAGTGTCCACCTTAATCAACAACACCTTATTTTCTTTAACCATGTCTCTCACAAAGTTATATTGAACATCAATATGCTTTTTCTTTGAATGATAAGTTGGGTTCTTCGCTAGACAAATTGCTCTTTGACTATCACACTCTATCCTTACATCTTTTTGTACCAACCCAATACCTTAAAAATATATTTGTAACCATGCTTCTTCCTTACTTTCATGAGTGGTTACCCTGTATTTATCTTTTGTAGTTGAAAGTGTCACTACAAACTATCTTTTGCTCATCTAATTGATTGATCCTCTAAACAAGTTAAACACATACCCACTTGTAGATATTCTATGATCTATATCTCCAACCCAGTCTGCATCCACAAAGCCATGTATGTCCAACACTCTTTTCAAACCTAGTCTTCCTTGGTAGCACAACCCATAACTAGTAGTTCCATGCAAATACCTGAAAAACCCTCTTTACTATTTTCCAATGCTCCTTTCCTGGTTTTGACATATACCTACTCAAAACTCTCACTACATGTGAAATGTATGGCCTAGTAAAAACCATTGCATACATGAAACTATCAACCACAATATCATATGGAACACGAGACATGTACTCCTCCTCTTCATGTGTCTTGGGACCCTGATCCGCGGATAACTTTACAACTACAAGAATAGGGACCCTAACAAGTTTACATTCCTGCATATTAAGCCTGTGCAATATTGTCTCAACATATTTTCTCTGATTTAACCAAAGTTTCCTATTTTTTCGATCTCTTTTAATTTCCATGCCCAAAATGAAATTTGTAGCACCAACATCCTTCATGTCAAATTTAGAGGACAATTCAATTTTCACATCATGGATAATCTCTTTATTTTTTCCTATCAGCAACATGTCATCCACATACAAGACCAAATAAATCAAATGATCACCAATTAATTTAAAATACACATAGTGATCCTCTGTGTTTCTTGTGAAGCCAATTACGAGCATATAAGTATCAAATTTTGTATACCACATCCTTGGTGATTGTTTTAAACCATACACAAACTTTTTCATATTGCATACCAACTCCTTCTTTCCCTTCACAACAAATCATTATCGCTACTTCATGTAGATTTCTTCTTCTGGATCCCCATGTAGGAATCTTGTCTTTACATCCATATGTTCTACTTCAAAATCAAATGCAACAAAAATAGATAACATAAATATAATACAAGTTAACTTGGCAACATGAGAAAAAATCGCACCCAAAATCAATTCCCTCAACTTGGGAATAGCCATTTTCTACTAACCGAGCTTTATGTTTCTCCACTTTTCCTTTTGCATTTAGCTTATTTTTAAATACCCATTTGTTTCCAATGACATTTCTTCTAGTTAGAAACTCTACTATATCCCAAGCCTCATTCTTATCCAAGGCTGTCATTTCTTCAACCATGGAATTTTTCTAGATTTTTCCATCCTATGAATCCACTACCTCCCTAACATTTCTAGGATCATCATCAACAATAGACAAATAAAAATTTGAATGGAAATTTGATGGAGTATAACTTTCTGGTATCATTTTTCCCACACCAATCTCCTCAATACTGAAGTATGAGGATCTTCTTCTTCTGATTCATGTTCTTCTGTAGAGTCGGATTCATCATCCTTTGACTCAAACTCTATTTTCTCTGGTTCTTCCTTACTTGGTAGGACTTATTTTTTGAAAACATCCTTCATTTCTCTAAATACCACATCTCGAGTATACATAACCTCATTAGTTTCTCGGTTCCAAATATTATAACCTTTAAGAAAATCTTTATACCCAATAAAGATACACTTTTCATCCTTCTTATCTAGCTTACTCGTGTTTTTCTTTGGAACATGAACATAGGCTTCACAATTGAATACCTTGAGATGTGTGATGGAATTTTTCTTACTAGTCCATACCTCTTGTGGTGTCTTGTCATCCATTGCTAACAAGGGTGATCATTTGACCAGGTAACATGCAATACCCATTGCCTCTACCCAAAATTATTTCCCTAACCAGGCACCATTGAGCATGCACCTTATTTTTCCATCAGCGCCATGTTCATCCTTTCTGCAAATCCATTCTTCTCAATTGTATATGGAGTAGTATTCTACCTTTATATACCTCACTTATTAAATAATTCTTCAAATTCATTACCGCAGAACTCTCCACAATTATCTGTCCTCAACACCTTAATTATTTTCTCTATTTGATTCTCAACAAGAGCCTTAAACTCTTTAAACCTATTGGATACTTCATATTTTTTCCTGAGGAAATATATCCAAGTATTCATTGACAAGTCATCTATAAATGAGACATAGTACACATATTTTCCCAATGATGGAACCGACACAAGTCCAAACACATCACTGTGAATTAGCTATAAAATTCCTTCTTCGCTCGTTGCACCAGAGGGGAATCTTACCCGATTGTGCTTCCCATATACACAATTTTCACAAAAATTAAAATCTACAGAGCATTTAGACATACCTTCAACCATACATTTTTCACTTAGTATTCAAAGACCCTTCTCTCTGATATGCCCCAATCTTTGATGCCACAAAATAACCTTTTCTCCAGAGACTATAGGAGTTTTTTCTTCTTCTACTCCAATATCAGGAAAAATGGAACTATTACACCCATCTCTAATAGTGATTCCTTGCATATTATACAAAGTTCCAATCCAAACTCCCTTCAACAACACCATCGCTTCTCAAACCATCCTACAAGTTTCTTTTTCAAATACCATTTTTACCCCTACATCATCCATTTTTCTTACATAAATCAAATTTGTATCCAATCCTAGCATGTGCAAAACACCAGGAAGTGTTCTAATCCTTCCATGCATGAGCCTCAATTTGAATTTTCATTGTCCTATGATTCTGGTTGTCGAGTCATCACCTAGGAAAACATTACCTCCATCATACCTTTGATATTCACATAACCACTCCTTGTGGGGATTCATATGAAAGGTTGCACCCAAGTCAACCAACCATGGCTAAGGATATGCATGTGTGCTTGAAGAATCTAATTATACATCCCCTCCTTCTTCCTTGGAGGTATTTTATTCTATAGAGGGAGCACCTTCAACTCCCTTCACTTTCTCAACGATTTTGGATCTGCATTGTTTCTTGAAGTTCCCTTATTTTCCACATCTCCAACATACCTTTAAAAAAATTCTAGGATATTTTCATCTACACTTAGAATTAGATCTCCCACTTGACGTTACTGTAGGTGTAGTACCTAGATCCACCATGACCCACTGATCTCTATATACCAATAAATCTTCCATCTTGAGCTTCCACAACTCAAAACTTTTCCCATTAAATTTCTTGATCTGTATTTTCCAATTGCTCGCCATTTATTTTCAATTGAAGAATCGATATCGCAGATCTCCCACTGTAACAAGGCTTATCACAGTCCCAACACAAACCCCTGACCACAAAGGCATCCTCGTCAAGACAATAATTTCTCTGATACCAAATGTAGATTTTAACCTTGTACAATATTTTACTGCAAATATATTTTCAATAAAAGAACAGAAAGGATACAAATGACAAATACAAACATTACACTGATATTTTTTCCCTCAAAACCCAAATCGGGAAAACCAACATATTTTATATTCATTCACATCATACATTGTTTACAATACAATATACATATATGAGCCAACGGAATCCAAAACCCTAATCCAATGACCTGGATTAGTCAAAAACCCTAATTCCTTAATCAGAAATAGAAAACCATCAGCAAAAAACCATGTGACAAAAAACTACCCTAAAATGCACACGAAAATCGAGGAAACAATTTTTTTTGCGAGTGCATGTTATACAATTATTAGTTTGTTACACATATTAACTACCGGGTCGATCAAGTCTAACTATATGTTCAAACAACTTCTGTAACTGACTTTTACAATTGACTTAGCTATTCGACTGAAGGGTATAGTTAGCAAAGCCGACTAGCCCCTACATAAGATACTGATATCTTTCCCATGGATGTTTCCTATAAATGGTTTTACCCCAAAAACATTGTTGCATATGTGTTTAGTGTTATTATCTTATTTATCCTCTACATAAGTGGTGATCTTTGTGTGTTAAATAGATTTACATACACAACATATTTCATCTCTAATATGGAGAATTATCCATATTTAAAAATTTTGGTTATAAACCATTAAATAATCATAAAATAAAATAATTATAAAAAACATTTTAATATCATAAATACATTAATAAATGATATTCCTAAAGGTAGAGTACTTATAAAATATCACATGTTAAATTTGTCGACGAGATTCAAGTCCATCTTAAAGATTGAATGACATACTCTCAATAGTTCTAATCCTTAATAACAATATTCCATAACTTTAATATAATTCGTAGTATGTATATCCTTTATCTATAATAGTTTTTTTTAACTTTTAATATAACCATTGATCGTTATAATCCTTAATGTAACTTCTATAACCATTACTAATTTAAATATTTGTAATATTTAATACAATTTAATATTTAATATAACTAATAATAAGAGTTTGAAATTTACGATAACTATTAATATAACTTTATTGATATAATTGTTACCCCTAAACTTCATTATATAACTAATAATATAACTATTAACTTTATAATAACTTCACCCTAAACTAACATAACATTAAATTATAATGCAACATCTAATATCTTCTTAGAGTTTGAAAAAAATAATAATAGGTAGTCCTGGAAGACACTATATATTTATTTATATGAGGTAGCATCATAAATTGAATCCTAAACCTTTCTCTTCTAAAGACTCTACCCAACATGATTAATTACATATTAATATACATTATTATTTTTAGATATTGACATAAATTTTTATTCTATTTAGCATAGATACAAATTAATCTTTAGAGTTTTTATTAAACATTGATATTTTTTTTAATAATGAGTTTTATTTTTCTAATTAAACCATATACTTTATGGAGTAATTTTATCATATATATTTATGTTTTTTTACCATAATATTTAATATTTTTATTTTTTTTATTAAAAATAGAATTTTTAAAATAATGATAACCATTTCCATATTCACACATATAAATAAACATGTATCTTTATAAAAATAGAAATTAATCAAACTTCATTGGAGATGAAGAGTTTATCGAAATCATTTATCTAGTTAATATTTTTTTTTTAATGTAAATTACTTTGTTTATATTAAGAGTGAAAAAATTACTTACAAATTGAGTTATTTATAATTTAATAATATATAAATTTATGATGATGATGATGACGATGATGATTAACGTCCACTAAAACCTAATTGGTCTATCAGACCTTAAGAGTATAAGTGATTACTTGTGATTCT
>JZKD02S1672951.1:416632-431587 GCA_000966675.3 Picea glauca | reverse complement strand
ATTTCATACATTTCTAAAATTTCAAGTAATTTTGTCTCATTAATAACTTTAATAATATCTGTGTATTATATGTTTAATAATTTAAATAAATAATATTGTTTTACTATTTTATTATTTTTTATTAAATTTTTGTGTAGTGACCATGTTTTGGTGGAATATAATAGATGGACTATAAGGATTGATAATTCATTGACTTCATATTAGTTTGTCATTTGACTAAAAATATTTGCATAATCTCTATTGTTGGAACTAGAGAACTAAAAAAATTGATTTGCATATAATAAAAAATACCATATATGTCATGATCTGATTGGATAACATATTGGAGGTCTTATTTCTAGCTTCGCTATTCCCAATGTTTTATATGTTAGCATATCCAAAGTTTTTTATCATCTACGGTCTTTCTAAATTTTTACTATTTTTATTAAAATGTTTAGATATCCAAAGTTTTGAGCATCAAGAGTCACTTTTTTATTAGTTTACTTCATATTAGTTTTTCAATTGACTAAATTTTTTTTTACATTGTTACTATTATTACTATTTTTTTATTGTTATTATTATTTTATATTATTATAAAATAATATAATAATTCTTGTGCGTACGTAACAGACCTACCACACTGCATTCTTTCTTAAATGTTTACACAATGTGAGGCCTTTTGACGATCATGACAGACTTAAATATTTACCTAATAGGATTCTCAGCCTTAAATGTTTACTTAACAGGCCTGTTACAATACATTTTCCTCCGATTTTTTTTATGCAATTTTCTTTGCAGTGAATATGGGAAATATTGTTCTTCAACGACATTACTGGTTCACTGGTTGATGCTTGCCCATTGTTTTTTCAGTGGTTTCTTGTTTTCTTGTTGTTGTTTCTCTTGTTGTAGTTTGCATGCCTGGGACTCCGCAACCATGATCGAAATTGTGCTTCTATCATTCCCCATTGACAGGTGGGTTTTGGTTCCATGTTTACCTTCCTATTCATTGTTTGTTGTTTTCTATTTCCAGTTTTCAAGTGAAAATTTTCAATACTAGAGATGCCTAAGTCAAAATCCTCTTGCAGAACATCTTTGTATGTGAGGAGAAAATACGATTTTATTTTTTTATATGTCATTGTGGTTGCGATGGAGGTGGTTTTTGTGTCGAACATTGGCATTCGAGAAAGAGACGAAGACAATATTACAGTCTTGCTTCTCTGGTTGTAGTAGTCACATACAAAGATGGGTTGCAAGAGTATTTTGATCGCTCCCAGTATTGAAAATTCTTACTTGCAAACTGGGGAAAAAACAACAACAATTAGGGATGTAACCATGGCAATGAAACTTATCCATGAATGGGGAACAACAGAAGAACAGTTCCAATTGAGGATGCAAAATACCAACCATGCAAACTACAACTTTCTTAAATGTTTACACAATGGGAGGCCTTTTGATGGTCCTCACATCCTTAAATGTCTATCTGACAGGCTTCACATCTTGAAATGTTTTCTTAATAGGTGTGTTACAATCCATTTTCCTCCAATTTTTTGGTAAAATCTTGTCTGTAGTGAATTCGGCCAATATTGTTCTTCACTGGCATTCCTGGTTGATTGGTTGATGCTTTCTTATTGGTTCAATGTATGATGCTTATTGTTGTTTGATTCAACTTTGCATATTTGAGGTCCTCCAGCTACAATTGGGCCTTTTGGTACTTGTTCACTAGTTTGTTGTTTGCTTCTTTCTCTTGTTTGCTTCAACTTTGCAAGGTTGGAGTCGTGCATATGCAGTTGGACCTATTGTTGCAGTTTGCAGGTGAGGGGTTGCACTTCTATCCTTCCCCAGTCATCGGTGGGTCTCAGTGATGCAGTTTCATTCATGCATTACTTAACATGCATGTTGAAATACATTTTTATCTGAATATTTTTATTTTTTTACAGTGTTGTCTGCAGTGAATATGAGCAATATTGTTCTTCACTGGCATTATTGGTTCACTGGTTGATGCTTGGTCATTGCTTGTTCACTGGTTTCTTGTTTTCCTGTTGTTGTTTCTCTTATTTTCCTGTTTCTCTTGTTGCAGTTTGTACGCTTGGGATTCTACAACTGTGGTTGGAACTATGCTTATGTCATTCCCCATTGACAGGTCAGTTTCGTTGCTATGTTTACATCATATTCATTATTTGTTGGTTTCTATATCCATCTTGCAAGTGAAAAATTTAAATTATGGAAATGTAGAACATTTTTGTATGTGACTACTATGACCAGAGAAACAAGAGTGTGATGTTGTCTTGGTGTTGTTCTTGAGGTCGTTGTTTTCCATATATCCCACCTCCATCGCATCCATGGTGAAATGGAAAAGGTTGACAAATGATGCAGGAGCATCGTTCCCTATCAGCAGCGTGCCATCTAGCCATCACATCCAGCATGCATTTAATGGAGAAAGGGAGAGGCGTAGCCCTCTCAATTTTGAAATTTGAAATTTTAATAAATGTTGTAAGGATTTTAATGCCAGACCACGCCTTTGTACAGGTAGTGGTTGAGGTTTCCTTTAATGGTTGCCTGCAACAAGCCCAGGACGTAGTCAGGACTGGGCATCCATTTATGTAATATAGCCATAGGAGCCGCTCTGTGATAGCGATAGCTCAGAGACAGTGGTTGAGGATAAGCTCATGGGAGCCCTCATTTTGTAATTAAGAAATTAGAGTAGAGAGTTAGGAGGAGAGACCAGAGCAAAGAGGTCTCGAGAGAGAGATGAGACTTATTACAGTCCAGTCTTTGTAAACATTTGTATAGACATACAAATTAATAGAAAAGCAGTTTTTCCTGCATACTGTGTGTTTGATGTTTACATGTTTTTATGCATTTCATGTTTAAATGCATAATTGGTGAAGTATTTCATAAGTTTCAATTTCGTCCCGTCTTGGAGTTTCTGAGTGCAAGAAGTGCACATAGTCCGCAAGGTGTGCATTGACAGAGGTGAGACAAACTCAAGAAAGCTCAAGAGGGATAGCGTTGATACTTCATCAATAGAGGTGCAAGGAATGCACAGGAAGGAACTCTATCTTGAGTTTAGGGAAGACAGAACTACTAAAGGTTCTATAGAGCTCTGCCAAGACGACATCGAGCGAGTGCATAGAGTGCACTAGGAAACTCTATTTCGAGTTCTGAGAAAAGAGAAGTGTCGAGGAGAAGACACTCACAGGGTTGTTGAATACTCTGTAGGTTCTACAAGGTGTGCGTCGACCAGGAGAATGCTAGGTGGGCGTAAGGAGTTTTCTTTTCAAGAAAAATTCTCGAATCTAAGTTATTCAAGATCCTCGAATGCAAAGTGTGCACAGGAGTAAATCTCCGAGAGAACAAAACTCAGGAGGGACATCGTTCCTAGAACATAGGTGAGATCTAAAGGAATTGAGCTCATAGGGGAAGTGAAGGTCGAGGCCTTTGAAACTTCGAAAAATATTCCAAGGGGAAGGAATAAGTTCTCAAGCTCAGGAGGGAGCACAACTATCGTCAGATCTTGTGCAAAGAACCGATAGTCATCGGATCCGAAGGAAGGTGCACAAAGTTTAACCTCTAAGAGGTCGCGCAGGAGAGCAAGTGAAAGGAACGGTGGAGACACTTCGTGGAGAAGTGCCGAAATATCGAGAGCCATAAGATCGCACCAAGTTGCGAGGGATTTAAGCCTTTAGAAGCACTCCTGGAGAGGATTTGTATGGATGGTGGAGACATTCCGTAGAGAAGTGTCGAAATCACGTGGATCGTTGGATGAGAAGCATCAGGGGTTGTTGATCTCGCGCTTGAATTTCGCTATTTTGGAGTTTGGGGTTTGCAGAGGTAAGTGATTTTGGAGTCACTTAATCGTGAACTCCCAGTTCGCGAAATCACACCAGCCATCGGATCTAGAGCGCAGTGGCCTGAGAGCTGCTGGATAAAGGATATGTGCACGGGGTTTAGTCCCTGGGAGGTGCACAAGAAAAAGCATTTGGGCCGTCAGATCTAGCACCAAGTACCGATAGTATTCAGATATAGAAGAAGGTGCAAGGGGTTTAATCCCTAGGAAGCAACACAGAAGGGTAGAACGAATAGCAGAAACT
Organism: Picea glauca; assembly: GCA_000966675.3. Lineage (NCBI taxonomy): Eukaryota > Viridiplantae > Streptophyta > Pinopsida > Pinales > Pinaceae > Picea > Picea glauca. The sequence goes on along the minus strand of JZKD02S1672951.1, from coordinate 427,517 downwards.
TCGACGGAGAAGTACCGAATTTTCGTGAGTCGTCGGATCCAGAAAAGGTGCACAAGGTTTAAACCTCGTAACAACAGAAGGAAGAGGACTTGTCAAGTCCTGAAAGCATCAAGACCATCCATTTTGGAGGATGGGTGTCAAATATCCAAGCCCATCGAGGATTTGGACACTGGGAGTTCGACAAGAAGGAGTCGTGAGACAAGAAGTCCTGGCTCAAGGAGGACACGTGGCGAGTGGTCAAGGTTTAGTAAAAATCCCAAAAGGTTTTGGGTCGTCGATCCAATTGGATTGTGATCGTCGGTTCAAGAGGAATCTGGACCATTAATCACTCAAGGGGGAGATTTCGGCATTTTGGGGTCTGGGAGATCGAAGGACCTAGAATCGTCTGCAGCGAAAATCATGAAATTGTGAATTACGAAATCCTAAAAAGTGGACCATGGTCACGGGTAGATTTCGGCATTTTCGGAACCGGGAGTTTGAAGGACCTAGAATCGTTGCAGTCGGAATCGCGAAATCGTGAATCGTGAAAACCCAAAAGCATCTAGAGGAATAACACTAGGTCACAGGACCAGTCATATGAAAAGTGACTGAAGGGAGGAGCTGTGGAGTTAGGCCCTATTTCAAGTTTTGGCATTTCGAAAGATAGAGAATAGGAGGAATGCTTGCATTGTAATTCCCTGAATCGCGAAAAGATGATAGCGCTTTGACATTGAGCACGTGGTCACAGAGTGGTGGTCACGTGGATGGAGGCTAAGGGAGGACCCAGAGTCGTTAAGCCCTTTTCGGCGTTTCTGTGAACGGGAGTTGGAGGGATAAGGAGCCTGGGAGAGCTCACATGCAAGAGTCCCGAAACCCCAAAACATGAAAGGTGTGTTGGTTCAGAATAGAGAAGAGCGCTGAAAGTTGAGAGCGTGCATAGGTTTTCTCAAAGCCTATGCCAGGGAATTAAAGGGACCTGTGGATTCGTTTAAGGGGTTCCAACGGGAGTCCGAAGAGCCATTTCATCTTCGAAGAAGATCGATCTAGAGACAGGGAGGTCACAGAACCCTGCTGAGGTAGGGGATTGCATCAAGTGGTATCAGAGCCTGGAATTCGTCTGTATATTTCAGATGAAGAGGATTGAAGAGACTGTTGCAGGACGCAGCAACAAATAGACAGTCGGGTGGACTGTAGGAGATATTGGAAATGCTCTCAGTTACAGAATAACAAAAATAGAAGATTCAAAGGGAAGAAGATGGCTACTGAATGCCATAAGCATGGTGAAAGAGAGGATTGCCAATAGATGAAGAGAAAGGGTGAGATGGATAAAGAACTCACCGAGATAAGAGCGAGGATGGAGGAGCTTTCGTTTCGAATGCAATAGAGTACAAGAACACGATGTGTGTATGAATGGCCCATGAAAAAGAAGGTGAAGTGGACAGTCGAGGAGTTGTTGGCCAAAAGACAGTAAAGGTTGTTGAAAATATGGCTGAGGTATGTTGAAAGCCTCAGTGACACAGAGCTGGTTTTCATCTGTGAGCCAGAAGTTGGAGAAACCCTTAGTGATGAGGAAGAGAGATCAGGTTCATGTCTCATAAACTGCCAGGAGGGCAGAGATGAATTTTCCAATTGCCAGGTGGGCAATGAAATGAGATCATTGGAGGATCTCATAGACTATCAGCAGGACACTAGTGGAAATTCATATTTCCAGGAGGGAAATGGAAATGGTATGAGATTAGCTGAAGATCTCATAAACTGCCAGGTGGGTAGGGAAAAAATACCATATTGCCAAGTGGGCAAGGGAGAGCAGATGAGACTGTCTGAAAGTCTCATGAACTCAGGGATGAGTTCGGGTTAGAAAGGAGTGTTGATGGAGATGGGATTGATTAATCTCATAAACTGCCAGGTGGGTAGAAGTGAACTTTCGAGTTGCCAGGTGGGAAATGGGAAGAGATCAGCAGAAGGTCTCGCATACTGCCAAGGGGGCAGTGGTGAAAGTTCAAATTGCTAGGTGGGCAATGAGATGGGACTAGTTGGTCTCATACACTAGCAGGTGGGCAGTAGAAAATTCCTAGGATACCAAGTGGGCAAGGGGGAAAAGATGAGGCTATGTGAAAGTCTCATGAACTCAGAGGAGAGTTCAGATCAGCAAGGAGTGTTGACGAAGGAAGGTCAGAAATACATTATGATCATTGGGGGAATTGAAGTATTCCTACGAAGAAGCCCAGTTGAGGCTAGGGTATGTGTTGCAGAAGCAACAACATAAGAAGGACAACCAACAGTGAATGTCATAGAGGGAGAGGAGGAGTAGACACTAATGTTTTCCCCAACAGAAGAGGAGCATGAAAATGAGATGCTCACTCCATAGGAAATGGAGTTAGAGATGCTGGAGGATTGGATGAACAATCTAGAGCCATTATATGGCTGCCACGAGGAGACAATCATGCAGATGTTAGCAGAGGAGCATTCCAAGGAATCACTCAGAATTTTCAGCCAGGGAGCTGAACAAATGATAACTGCAATGTCGAGGCATGCAACAGAAGATGAAGGAGAATTCCAGTCTAAGGAGCAGCTGGAGGAAGCTGGAATTCAACCAGCACAAGGGGAAATGGTAGAAGCTAATTTGTCAGAGAGGGTGACTAAACAGTAGGTCAGTCAAGAAAATAAGACTGGAGAGATGAATTTTGCGGCAATATGCCAAGTTGAGGCTAGAGAGAAAAATGATGGCATGGGAGATCTAGTTGATCAACCCATTTGCCGGGAAGAAGTGCAGCTGAGGAGACTACATAAGGAGAGCCAACCACTGGAGAAAATGGAAGAGGTAATTGAAGAAATCATAAGGCTGATGTCGAGTTTAGCAGCAGAGACTGCCAACAATGAGAAGTTGAGTAGAAGGGAGCCTGTAAGAGAATTAGGGCAGCAGCAACAACAACAATGAAGTAGAGGAGTAGATGGACAGCTCCAAGGGAAAGTTTGGGATCCAAGTGGATTTCAACACTAGAGAAGAGGATCTCATGATTAGGATACCATGATTTTTCTAGCTTAGGAGTATGATGCAGGAGCATCATTCCATGTTAGCAGCATGCTATCCAGCCAGCACGCATTTAATGGAGAAAGGGAGAGGTGCAGCCCTCTCAATTTTTAAATTCAAAATTTAAATAAATGTTGTAAGGATTTTAATGCCAGACCACGCCTTTGTACAGGTAGTGGTTGAGGTTTCCTTTAATGGTTGCCTGCAGCAACCCCAAGACGTAGTCAGGACTGGGAATCCATTTATGTAATATAGCCATAGGAGTCACTCCATGATAGCAATAGCTTAGAGACGGAGGTTGAGGATAAGCTCATGGGAGCCCTCATTTTGTAATTAAGAAATTAGAGTAGAGAGTTAGGAGGAGAGACCAGAGAAGAGAGGTCTCAAGAGAGAGCTGAGACTTTTTACAGTCCAGTCTTTGTAAACATTTGTATAGACATACAAATTAATAGAAAAGAAGTTTTTTATGTTTACATGTTTATATGCATTTCATGTTTAAATGCATAACTGGTGAATTATTTCATAAGTTTCAATTTTGTCCCGTCTTGGAGTTTCCAAGTGCAAGGAGTGCACATAGTCTGCAAGGTGTGCGATGATAGATGTGAGACAACCTCAAGAAAGCTCAAGAGGGATAGTGTTGAACCTTCATCAGTAGAGGTGCAAGGAGTGCAGAGGAAGGAACTCTATTCGAGTTCAGGGAAGACAAAACTATTGAAGGTTCTATAGAGCTCTGCCAAGAGGACATCGAGCGAGTGCATAGAGTGCACTAGGGAACTCTATTTCAAGTTTTGAGAAAAGAGAAGTGTCGAGGAGAATACACTCACAAGGTTACTGAATACTCTGTAGGTTCTGCAAGGTGTGCGCCGAGCAGGAGAACGCTAGGTGAGCGTAAGGAGTTTTCTTTTCAAGAAAAATTCTCGAATATGAGTTATTCAAGATCCTCGAATGCAAAGTGTGCACAGGAGTAAATATTCTAGATAATGAAGCTCGCAAGGGACAGCGTTCCTAGAACACAGGAGAGATCCAAAGGAATTGAGCTTGCAGGGGCTGCGAAGGTCGAGGCCTTTGAAACTTCGGAAAATATTCCAAGGGGAAGGAATAAGTTCTCAATCTCAGGAGGGAGCACAACTACTGTCAGATCTTGTGAAAAGAACCGATATTCATCAGACCCGGAGGAAGGTGCACATAGTTTAACCTATGGGAGGTCACGTAGGAGAGCAGCTGAAAGGAACGGTGGAGACACTTCGTGGAGAAGTGCCAAAATCCTGAGAGCCATAAGATCGCACCAAGTTGTGAAGGATTTAAGCATTTAGAAGCACACCAGGAGAGGAGCTGTATGGATGGTGGAGACACTCTGTAGAGAAGTGTCGAAATCACGTGGACCGTTGGATGAGAAGCATCAGGGGTCGTTGATCTCGCACTTGAATTTCGCTATTTCATAGTTCGGGGTTTGGAGCGACAAGTGATTTCGGAGTCACTGCATCGTGAACTCCCAGTTCGCGAAATCCCGTCAGTCGTCAGATCTGGAGTGCAGTGGCCTAAGAGCCGTTGGATCAAGGATACGTGCATGGGGTTCAGTCCCTGGTAAGTGCATAGAAAAAGGATCTAGGCTGTCAGATCTAGCACCAAGGACCGATAGTCGTCAGATCCAGAAGAAGGTGTGAGGGGTTTAATCCATGGGAAGCCACATAGAAGGGTAGAACGGATGATAGAAACTTTGAGGGAGAAGTGTCGAATTGTCGTGAGTCATCAGATCTAGAAAAGGTGCGCGAGGTTTAAACCTCATAACAACAGAAGGAAGAGGACTTGTCAAGTCCCAAAAGTATCAGGACCGTCCATTTTGGAGGACAGGTGTCAAAGATCCAATCCCATCAGGGATTTGGACACTAGGAGTTCGAGGAGAAGGAGTCGTGATACAAGAAGTCCTGGCTCATGAAATTGCGAAACGACCGACAACGTTCATCAAGGATCACATGTGGTGAGTGGTCAAGGTTCAGTAAAAATCCCAAAACGTTGTGGTTCATTGATCTAGTTGGATCGTGATCTTTAGTTCAAGAGGAATCTAGACCGTTGATCTCTTAAGGGTGAGATTTCGGCATTTCGGGGTCCAGGAGATCGAAGGACCTAGAATCGTTTGTAGTCGTAATCGCGAAATCGTGAATTACAAAATCTCGAAAAGTGGACCGTGGTCATGGGTAGATTTCGACATTTCGGGACCCAGGAGTTTGAAGGACCTAGAATTGTTGTAGCCATAATCATGAAATCACGAATCGATAAAACCCAAAAGCATTTGGAGGAATAGCACCAGGTCACAGGACCGGTCGTATGAAAAGAGACTTAAGGGAGGAGCTATGGAGTTAGGCCCTATTTTGGGTTTCAACATTTTGAAAGACAGAGAACAAGAGGAATGTGTGCACCACGATTCCCTGAATCACGAAAAGTCGATAGCTCTTTGATGTTAAGCACGTGGTCACTGAGTGGTGGTCACGTGGATGGAGGCTAAGGGAGGACCCAGAGTCGTTAAACCCTTTTTGGCATTTCGACGATCGAGAGTTGGGGGGACAAGGAGCCTGGGAGAGCTCACATGCAGGAGTCTCGAAAACCTGAAATGCGAAAGGTGTGTTGGTTCAGAACAGAGAAGAGCATTGAAATATGAGCGCATCCATAGGTTTTCTCAAATCCTATGCCAGGGAATTAAAGGGACCTATGGATTCGTTCAAGGGGTTCCAATAGGAGTTCGAAGATCCATTTCGACTCAGAAGAAGATTGATCTAGAGACCGGGAGGTCACAGAACCTTGCTAAGGTAGGGGGACTACACTAACAAATCTATGGAAAGTACATTAAAAAGAATACGCAAAGAACGTGAAATAAATCATATTGATACTATGCAAATGATACATGCACTTGGAAATACATTGCTTAATCTTCAACAGATCTGTTCTCAACAAACAGTCAACGTTGCACTTTCCCTACCCCTAGACTGTGGTTCAAGGAAATGTGTCTTCACAAACACATCTCCACTTGAAAAATGAAAATTGGAACATGATTTTACAGTTGGGCCACCAAAAATACTATTAAAATAAAATAATATGAAAAATGTTGCAATAGATATAAACAACATCTCTTTGGACTTGATCCAGAGTTTCTTGAGCTCCAACTATATTTCATAGATGGGAATGTTTTTCCCATAGTTAATGTGTTTCTATGGCTTCATATTTATGAGACTAAGTGTTTTTGTATCAGGGATAAAGTTCTTATCTCCCTTTCTTTTTCCTCTTCTATACTTACACATTTTTTCATTTTCTTCTTCCCCTCTATTCTCTGTTTTTGGTTCTATAATTAATTGTGTTTCTTTGCTCGCGGGTTTCCGAGGTGGAGAAATGAAAAATCCTCATATCCATATATATGTCCACATCATGAGTCTGACTGACCATCGTTCATTTGCATACTTAGCCAATTTTATGACCGTGGGTTCATGGATAAGCACTATCGAACTCTGGTGCCCCATGTTCGGGGTACACATCTTGCACCAAAAACTTTTGTGATCTACAATTCAACCCCAGAATCCTCGAAATAGCAAGCCTGACTCTACTTATGATGACTCTGTCTGACCGACCCGCCTTTCCATACTAAGTCGATTATTCAAAGTTCTGTGGGTTCACAAAAGTTTGAAAGCATTTTTCGCTCCCCTCCATCCCCGCCACCTTTCGTCCTTCCCAATGCACATTAATTATGCTTTTACTAGAGAAAAATCACCAGATAGGTTCAAAAATATTGTCATTAATAAGCGGAAATCTCGAGGAAATCTTCCATTAAAACGCATTAACAAGCGAATATTATGGGATTTGATGATCTTTTTGTGTCCATATTGAATTGGAAAAAATTGTTGGTTATTTTAGTTTTTTTAAGGCATCATCATAGTAAGAGTTCAATATTGTTCTACCCCACTGTCATCCACAAAGGTGTCATCCACAAAGGTCTTGACATGATGTCACTCTTTAATACTGTGCATATATTACACGTTGTCATATTTGAGAATATGATTGCATATGGAAATGTTAACACATGTGTTATTAGTGACAACTCACCACACATATTCGAAAATATTGGCATTAATAGGTGAAAAGATTGAGGACATATTCCATTAAAACGCATTAAACCAATATTTATGGAAGATTATATTATCATCCTCCAATGTTCATTTTAAATACCTATTCCCATTTCCCTCTATCATCAAAAAATTGGGCTTTAAGGTGCCTTCATTGTAATATTCTTGGTCATCCACATGTGAGACAACTTAGATATGCCATTATGGCCCAATTCAAAGATGAGGGAATGGTTTTATGTGACGTCATCTTTGAGAGATTTTTTTTGTTAGCCAACAAAAACTCAGACACAAAAACTCAAGTATCTTATGGTTGGTATTCTCCCTGTATTCGATCCTTTGGTTGGTTGAAAGGCCTGCCTGAATATTTGTATGTTGAACTTCTTTGTTTTGTTACTGGAAATTGGAAGGGACTTTCAAGTCACCTACAAAATTTTCCTTTGTTGAAGTATATAGCTTCTCCCAACAACAAAGATTTGGCAAGTGTATCAAATCCTGCAGACCACACAAGAATTTATCTTTCGTCAAAGGAGTCACACATATCGTGGCTTGGAAAATGGTCTGGAATATTCAGAAATGATGCCAATTATTACTCCATGCATGAATATACTCAGAAGGAAATTATAAATTTGGATCCTCACGAATGTGAGAAACTGTATGGGTGGTTGAACTTCCATCCTCAAATTACAGAAGTTTTTATTTCAAAGTTTGTTGAGCGACTTCTGGGTGTGGTAACGGAATTGAAATAAACTCAGCTTCTTTGTCAAAGTTTGTTTGCCGACCTCTTGATGTAGTAACAGAATCCACATACAATCAACCTTCTATCGGTACTGCACATTTTTTTCACTATTCCTATGCATATAATTGCATCTGGGTCGAAGAGATTTCCTCTCTTTGCAAGAATATTCACCTAGTAGTTGAATTTGGGTATATAACTAGGGAATGAGGCTCTCAAAAGTTTTTGATGCCTGCATCGACATGTAACTGGGAAAATTTAATTGGAAGAAATTCTGGGCTATGGACTTTACAACACTTTCTGAAGATTACTTTATACTACCACCTTCTACAAGAAGTTTGACGTATTCAGGTAATGATTTGGTTTCTAAAGATCACCTTTTACTACCAGCTTCATGTAATCATTTTGTTTCATTATTTAGAGAATACCTTGATGTGGTGAATATTCCAGAGTTGTTTCCACCAAATATCAATCTTCCTGATGTTTCTAGTTCTTTGAATTAGGAGAATTCATTTCTTCTATTGGAGTAGATTCGATATTTGAAAAAAAACATAAGTTGCTCAATGCTTGAAGTATTGAATTGTCTCGTTCAAATAAATCACCATGGCCTCGCTGCAAGCACCTCTAGAGCTGTTCATCAGGATCAAAGATAGACAAGCACATACTACCTTCCTGGTCATAGAGTGCTTCCATCACCAACTTGTGTTTGCATAGGTTCTTTTATTACTACCTTATTTCTTTGTCCTGATGGTGGATCCTTCTATCCCAACAAACATGATGGAAATAAACTAGCTCTAGGGAATTTGATCTGTTCTGGGGATCTGAGTTGACTATATATTAATTTTGGTTAACTTCAAAAGGTTTATGTGTGCAACCTAATGTTAAACCTAGAAAATACAATTTCTTATATTTTAAAATATAAAACAGTGTATTTTTTTAACACGTGATTGTTTGAAATGTTTCATGTGTTGTTTGGGATTCACGTAGTTTAAGGATGTTAATTAATTACACAATTAATATTGGTTTTTTCAATGCAATTGACATGTTGTCGACTATGAAAATCACATTAACACTGCAATGTCAGATAATAGATGTCTGACACACAGCTAATGTCAAGGTCATCATCTCACAGGGCACCCAACCTCCAAAGATTTCCATACTTAAAGCAACACTAAATTTGATTCTCTTTGCAGGTATGACAATCCTACAGTCTGAGTTCTTTGACAATGACATTCTTGCTTGTTCACCTCATTATCACCCTCCACTCAATGGAAATGTTCCCATTTCCACCGCTAGTGTCAATGTCAGAAGCTCAGGCTATCTGGAGCCTGCAGTCACTTCCATTGTGGATGCCTGAAGATGAACCTACCTGGAGCCTGGAGTCACTGCCAATGTGGATGCCTGAAGATGAACCTACCTGGAGCCTGGGGTCATGACTTTTCACACTTTCCATTAGTACTAGTAGTGATCGAAAGTTCATTGTATGTTGAGTTGGTTACTACATCCATATGTCGCTCAACATTCTTTGAGATAGAAGTTGGTTGTCTGTCAAGTCTGATACAACTTTGAGATAGAAGGTTCTGTAATTTTAGAATGTTGATTCATCCATGCATACAGTTTCTCACCTTCATGAGGATCCAAATTTATAATTTCCTTATGAGTGTATTCGGGCATGGAGTAATATTTGGCATCACTTCCGAATATTCCAGACCATTTTGTGAGCCATGATCTCTTCCTCTCCTATGATGAAAGATATATTCTGGGGTGATATGCAACATTTGATACACTTGCCAAATCAATGTTGTTGGAAGAAGCTATATACTTCAATAGAGGAGCATTTTGTAGATGACTTGAATGCCCCTTCTAATTACAGTAATAAAACAAAGAAATTCAACATACAAATCTTAAGGCAGGCCTTTCAAAAAAACAAACGATCAAATATAGGGAGAATACCAGTCACAAGATACTTGAATTGTTTTTTCTCAGCTTATGTTGGCTAACATAATTTTTCCCCCCCAAATTTGATGTCACATAAAACCACTCCCTAGTCTTTGAATTGGGCTTGAATCACATCTCTAAGTTTTCTTAGGTGTCAATGACCAAGGAATTTACAATGAAGGCACCTTAAACCCCAAGTTTTCGATGATAGAGGGAAATTAACACTTAGCAAACTATGGAATGTTGAATAAAAAGCTAATGCAGGCATGCCATATCTAGAAGAGACAAACTATTCAAGAAGTTGAGATAGATCTATCTAGCAGCACCCATGAAGTCGAAGACCCAAAATTGATATTCAACTCATTGTTTTTAACCAGACAAACATCTGATGATCAAGTTGAAATCTATAAAAGACTGTCTACAGGATTGATTCTTGTACATATTTGTTTTTTTTGTCCGCGGGAGCCCCAATTGCAGTCATTATGGAAAACACATTTAAATTTCAGAGAATATGTGTTGAACTATTTCAAGACAACTATTTTGGAAAATAATCTCAGCTGTATTTTGTAACCCAGTTTATATGAATATAAAATATTTGAAATTTTTGTATAGTGTTTTCCAATGTCCAATATTTTTATTTTTTTTATTTTGTAATTTTTTATAAATTGAATCATTTTCCTGTACAGCTATTGATATATGAATTCAACGTATTTCTACAAGAATTTAAGACTCTCTTTGATCTGTAGTTAAACATGCACGTCAATATTTGTTTTCTCCTGCCCAACACTTTGATTTAAATAAAAGTTACTCTATTCGCTCCTTACATTCTACATGGAAGAATAATTTGTGATAGGACATAGTTATTGGGTACCCACCCTATACTTAAGAAAGAAATGGGTAGACCCATCCTGATTTCATTCTTCGGGGCCTCGTAAATAGAAAAAATTAATGACCCTATTTCAACAAGGCAACTCAAGTGTTGGCATCATGTTCCTGTTTAATGGTGTGCATATATTACAACTTCTTCTATTTGAGAATATCCTTTCATATAAAAAAAATTACGTCATATATCTATATCTATCTCTCTCTCTCTCT
>JZKD02S1672951.1:347204-376894 GCA_000966675.3 Picea glauca | reverse complement strand
TACCTACTAATTGCAAGCATTATTATCAAATATTATATATTGACTTTGATGATTTAATTTACAGTTGTTATAATTTCTTCGTTGCTGATATATATTTCCTTATTTCTGCAATTTTTCCTGAATACTTCACTAAATTATTTGGGGTTGTCAAACTCAATTCTGTCCCTGTAGGACTGTGGTAAACAACTTAAGAATCATTGATTTTTTACCTTATCCTCCCGGATGTAAGGTATAAAGCTTAGTAATTCCAGGAATTTATTTATAAGGTCCTTTATTGTCATCTGACCAAGTCTTAGCTCGTAAAATTCTTTCATTTTCCTTTCATAGTAGCTTTTAGATAGGTACTGTTTCTTGAAATATTTCTTAAAGTCAATCCATTCCATCTGTTTTTGCTTTATGCCCTTGGTCAATTTGAGGTCTTGCCACCAAATGCTAGCCTTCCCTTTCAGATTGTAAATGGCCATTCTGATCTTCATATTCCTGGAATAGTTATATATCTCGAAGTATTTTTTTATGTCCAATAACCATGCCTCAACTTCTTCTCATGTTTTGCATTCTCCATCAGAGGTAGCTGGTTTAATTTTCTTGAATTCTCCTTCAAGGTGGTCTACCTGTTTTCTCTTTCTGTCTGTTTTTGTTTTATCCTCAGCTGAAGGTGTACCTTCAGATGAACTGTCTCATTTTTCTATTTTAGGTCCAGAGTTCTTGAATCCCTCTTACTAACATCTTCATCATTATTATCATCCTTTGGGGTTTTTTTTGTCACTATACTGCGCAACAGGACTTCATTAATTTCCTGTTGTTCCTGTTGAGCTTTCTTCAGTTTTTCATTGTCATCTTTGAACACTTGTAGTTCAACGATGAGATTCCTCATTGTTTCCAGAACTTCAGTAGGTGAGCTTCCATCACTATTATGTCTCTAATTTTTAGGAAGTCTTTCTTTAGGATTCCCATCGATTCTGATTTCCTCGTCAGCCTATGTTGCTATGATTAACACAAAACAAAAAAGGTTTTTTGTTTGTAGCAATAAGGGTTTATTAGTTTTACATAAACAAAATTATATGCTTAAGTAAATCATATGGACATGTTCAAGGTCCAAGTGTTGTAAACCCGATCTCTGATACCATATGTAATGAACCTCATATTTCCCCAAAAAAAAAAAAAAATTATCTGTCTTGTAATAATTTATTGATAGAATAAGGGGTTCTAGTTATATAAATTTGATGTCACTTAGAGGTGAAACTCTGTAAAAAAAAAAAAAAAAAAAAAAAACTTTCTATAAACTCTATTATACAACTCTTATTACAATTCCTAGATTTCTACCTTCCACAATATATCCTCCTTGTATCTTCTTGCTTAATCGCAAAAGAAGGATTTTTACGGAAAGGTTTATCATGGATTTAACAAATCCTTTTTAACCTTTATTACTTATTTATATATGTATGGGGTCACATTCATAAGTGAAGTCTTATCAATCATACTACACTCATTTTCTTGTTAACAAAGGTTCCATAATCACACACAAGTACACTTGTGGACTTTTCACCCTAGGACATTTTAACTAAGTCTTCATACATAGTAGTCGTGGGGTTGAGTTTGTACACTAAACCCCTAACAAAACTACCCAGTCATAGTTAATTAGTGGTTCTTGGAACTGATGGTTGGTTCAAGGAATTATTAAGTCCGAAAGCCAATGGAAATAAGACCACTAGAATTGAACCACAGTCTTAAGTTAACAAAGGGGTGTGAAAGGGACCTACCTTCCATCGAGTCTTGAGGGTATCAGATCCCATCAACCTTAAATGGAAGAGACGGTTCACTATCATGACAATTAAGACTCTGTAATTCCATTAATGACAGACCTACGAGTTCCCTTGTAATTATCGGGCTCTACTCCCTAAGTGTCAAATCGAATCTGCAATTTTCACATGGCTAACTATCCTCCGCACTCCTTGACATTTACTCCGAGACATCAATGCTTTTCTTAGGCTTGGAGTAGGTTCATAGTATGGTCAATGTTGATTTTTCTGTGAAGCGGCTCTGTGTAACGAAACTTGTTGAGGTGAAGCCTACTGCCGTGGAGGTCGCTTCATGGTTGCAACAGTTGGCATGCTCCGCCTTCCTGGAAATTTTTTCTTTAGTCATGCTACCCAGATGGGTAAAGTAGGATGATGCATTTTCGGAAGACATTGAGTAACATTTCCTATCATTCAGAAAATCTCATCATGTTTGTTATCTCTCTGTTTAGTTCTCACTTGCATGTACTCCCTTGTATACTTCGGACTCATCCTACATCTTGGAGGAGTGACTGATTTTCTTAAAGTTTGTCGATGTATCTCTTCGGTTAGGGAGAGGGAAAATGAGACTCACTTACTCAAAATTGGGATCCTGGGGTTTTAAAGGATATAATCTCCCTCTCGCAGATCGGGGATTCTTAGCCAAAAAAGTCATGAGTCTAGGTAATAAACCCTACTACATGTTTGTTTGCTTGACTAGTACAGGGGAGACCTTACTTCCAAAGTACCCTATTGGCTTACTCAACATTTGCCCACATTTTGTTCTTTCATTTTCCAAAGAAGCATTCTCTACCGAAAGAAAACGAGACCAGAACCTATCTGCGTTGAAAAATTGACTTATACCTTTCTGTGCAATTTACTATTCGGGTAGCCTAGGCGCACCCAGTTAGGCGTACACCAGGTTAGAAGGAAGATTTAGAATCTGTTCACACTTAAGATGTTATATGTCGTTCATGTATGCAAGGGACTTAGTATATTCGACTACTGTATTTTTTTTATTATCTGCAATATTGTGTAAATATTTTTCCTTATGTTATTTAAAAGGTTACAAGAATGGAAACGCATCACTAATGATGGGACCTGTTTGATGCGAGGGTATCCATCAGTTTGTTGCTACACCCTTCACCCTCGACCCTAGATGTCTGTCTAGACGGGAAAATGATAAGGACAAGGAAGACACCGCAAATCGCAACTCAGAATATAAGTAATGATTTGCCAATAACCCATTTCTCTTTGTTGGCGTACTTCTTAATATATATTTTGTATATAAATTACTAATCTTTGTATGATGGTTCCTCCATGTTGTTGTATACACCACAGCCCCGTGGTTCATACGTGCGCATTGTGCAATAGGTATTCAAGTTCCCTTCTGCACCCTTCCGAGTTTGAACAGTCCTGGTTGCAAGTTTAAAGTAGTCATTCTATACAGTTTCCTCAGTTTTCCTACTTGTTCGAAAAGGAAAAATAAATCCCCAATGTAACTTTAAAGTTTGGGTTTGGTTATGACAGTATGACTCTTGCAATGAATCACCTACAGGATTACCCTGTACATTTAAAGTATATAACTGACCATGTAATTAAGTCAGTTCCCCTTATCATTCGGATTTCACCCTATTCTGAATTTAGTTACTGGGGTTATTGTTTTGGATAAGGGCCTTCTTTGCACTCTGAATGTTGGATCATATATATATCATTCTTATTTAATTTTGACATTTCTTATGTTATTGCCAATATGTTTTACTCTGAACTGATAAAAGTTATATTGAACCCAATCAAGAGTAACTACGATGATCTGAGTTGTCAAAAAAAAGGGTAGAGTAAGGTTACGGTTCCGTGCTTAAATTTCAGAATGCTTTAACCATAATTGCAGTGTTACAATTATATCTACATTCTTGTATAACTATCATCCTTTAGACTATGTAAGGGAGTTCTAAAAAGGACTGGTAGGGTTTTACCATTGTTCATTGTGAATACCGAACTATATGAATGTATTTGCTATTTCTATATCGTCCCCTATCACGAACCCCAAGTGAACGGTTTCGCATGAATTTATCATTTATTAAAATGTAGACTTCCTCATACAGTGAGTATTTCTTCAGTTGGGTTTGTTTATTTTGTGTGAATGAAAAAAAAAATCTAAGTTATTCTAACGGTGAAGGATCTGAATAATGTCTCTGAACCCTTATGCCTACGAAGCATTCCTCTTCGGTAATACCTTATAATAGGGCAGCGAAACTTATGAAAATTGATTTCGCATTATACATCGAGTTTAAGGAGGAGTCTCATTCTCTCCTATTTAGTAATTTCTTCAAATGAGAGGTAGTGGATTTCCTGCGAGCATAGTTTGTTTGTTTTAATATTATGGCAACAGATTTCAGTCATTAAATGTCTTTTAATAATGTCTGTACACAGTATTAACTACAATTGTATCTACATACCTTGTGTGTGTATATATATATATATATATATATATATATATATATATATAATTTTATATGTGTTACATGTACAGATTTGTTCAACTTGAATTATTCTTGGATATATCTGCCTAGAAGCTCAATTTCCGAAATCATAATATACCTGTAGATAAATCTATTCTCTCCAAGTTAATTCGTATATAAATAATTCTACCTAGAATTTTAATCACAAAAATAGACATACACCTAATCTTTCAAGTTTCTTTTACATAGAGCATTCTGCCTAGAATTTTAGTTGAGAATGCGCCATTCCAGAATTTAGTCTTTGATTATAAACTCCATACAATGAATAAATATCACACATGGAAATTATTTCAACTTAATACAAACCGAGACATCATATCGGATAAACAAAATCATTAAAAAAAAAGAACGAGAAGATTTAACATATCTGAATCAGTTCACGGGAAGACAAAGGGAACAACCATGTTCCTCCCAACCGTAGAACCGGACAGCCAAATTACTTGCCCGTTTCACCCCCTAGCTTGACCATAAATCCATGAGGCTGAACTTGAAATCTACTCTTCAACAAATTTTCCTTTGTCTGTAGTCCTCTCCTTTCCTCACACTCAATATTCAGTGTTCATAACAACAAGTATACAACAGTCTCTTTTCCCCAGCATACTAGGTAGTGTCATGCCTCCTCACATATGTTATTTGTCAACCATATTCTTGCCTAGGTCTTTTCCCTCCCTTGAAAATTTTCGCATCTTTCTAAATCTCTGATTTTCAGGGGCTACCAATGGCCAAATCCCTAATTTTCCCCTTGTAATAATCATCCCAGAGGTAGTTCCAACATGTTCCCCACTTATGGAGTCATGGTCACCTGAATTTAACATGGTTGTTCCATTTGTCCTCCTGCAATATTATTTTGTTTACATACAAGTGTCATGGTCAACTAGTTAGCTAGGTCAAATAATTAATTACAATTTAATTAATTACAATTTATTAAATTCGAAATTTGGAATTGCCATAAATGGAAAAAAATTTCCAAATTCGAATTTACACGGAAATAATTCTCTAACAAAATTTAAATTTCAAAAAATATATATATATTTTTGGATGTCACAATGTGTATGTGATATCATACGAGGAGATAAGGAATTTAGAGAAGTAAGTCTCGGTTATCCAACTCCTTACGATCTAGCTAGAGTTCTATATCCACCCTCGATTTTGCTTAAGTTACCACTGTATCCTATATCTTTTTCAAGGTTAGTAGGAGGAACAATTTAAAGCTAACAGGATCTGAATCAGAAGTTCTAAATCCATAAGCCGGCTAGGTCTTGAAAATATATAGGTGAATCTAAGTTACGAGAACGCTTCCCTTCGTGAGTTTTGCATTTGAGTCAAATGATATAACACTTTTACTTAGGACATAATACCCCCTTTTAAATAGTACCCAACAAAAATATGATATGGGTTCATTAAAACCTAGAATTAAATTATTCCAATGTTGGGAGCATTTGAGTCAAATGATATAACACTTTTACTCAGGAGATAATACCCCCTTTAAATAGTACCCAACAAAAATATGATATGGGTTCATTAAAACCTAGAATTAAACTATTCCAACGTTAGAGACACTATTATGGTAAGAACTCTTCATTAAAATGGAAAATCCTTTGGTATGGATTAATATTTCTTGCACCTTTAAATTAGAGTTGGGGTATGTTTTGAAATGGATTTTTATTTTTATTATGGAAATTTGGGTTTGTTACACCATCTCAAATCTTTCACTTTGAAAATATACAACGTTATTCGGTTGATAAGATACAATAAACTACCACATACTTTGTTGTAAACCATCTTCCCTTTCAGAAGATACAGCACATCTCAAATCTTTCACTTTGAAAATATACAACGTTATGAGCTCTATATGATAAGATAAACTACCACATGCTTTGTTGTAAACCATCCTCCCTTTCAGAAGATACAGCACTAGAAGAACTATTACATGCAAACGTTAACTCTCACATACTTTATTGAGAGAAGATATATGGCGAATAACTGTTACATGATATTACATGACAGGGGGCTTGCGGCCATATTTTATTGAGACACAAGAAATATGGCAAAGAAGTATTACATGACAGGCGGAGCTGCAAGGACAAGACTGTAAGCAAGTGGCAGTGTGTCCCTTTGCGTTGTAGTTTGCAGAGTACTGAAGTCATATGCTTAACACTAAATGATTGCATTGTATTATGCCGCTTAACTCTAAATGATTGCAATGTAATATGCCTACACGCTGAGGTCAATCGCTTAACTCTGAGTTAAGTAGGCAGCTGGGTCAGTCCCATTAAAGGCAAGAGACAGATAGTGATTGAGACTTTTCCAAATATATGCTCGTCAACTTGTAGATCAGTAGTCCGCGAATCAAGCATATTGTTTTTCAGACCCTTTTCATTTCATTTCAAGAGATTCGATTTGTCCAATCCGTTCGACTGATTTGTGTGCAACGGGTCTATAAATACCCGTAATGTATTCGCTCATTATGCCCACCACCAAAGTGCTCTCGATTCAATCCTTAATTGCTGGACCAAGAGGAATAGTTGGCCACTAAATCATTCTTCTTCAGCTGCTTCTTGTCTCGGATTCTGTAGTTACATTGATGGGAAATACTAGAAGAACTATTATGTCAAATTTAAATATCCAAATTTTAAAAATATCCTATATATGTTTTAGTCTGGTAAATGATGATATTTAATTGAAATTAGTTTTTAGATTTTATCGAGATTTTAGTCTGGTAAATGATGATATTCAATTGAAATTAGTTTTTTAGCTTTTATGCAATAATATCCACACACGTGCCAACACACGCTATATCTTTTACACTAGAAATGCATGTAGAAATGCATGTCGTAGCTTGTTATAATGTATAACTCTACAGACAAGTCGTAGGAAACGTTATGAGAATGTTCATAACTTGCCGCCTCCTGACAGAGTAGCTATAGATATAGTTGTTAGTAATGGAGATTGGCTGCTCGACTCTTTTTGTGAATGGAATGCATGAGTGTGAGCAATCCAAGCTTGCAAATTACTCCCCTTTCTTGTGGTTGGCTGCTCTCTCCAGTGCTCAAACGTATGTTGCATGTGAGTGGACTCATATGGTAGCATTGACAATTGACTCCGGTGCTGAAACGTTTGTTGCATGTGAGTGGACTCATATCGAAGCATTGACAATTGTTGGGCTTGCATTTTAAGCTAGATTTCCAGCGTTCTTTTGACGCTTTGTTTCCTAGTTTATGCCCTAGGATCAGTGGGTAAGGGGTGGTTTCTAGCAAAAAGCATGAGAAACTTTTGAACAACCAATAAACAACAAAAAAACAACAGTGTTTCTCTCAAAGACGTTGTTGTTGCCTAAAGAGGAGTTAGCCCACAACCTACATTTCATTTTGATATGGATCAACAACGCTAGGGTTTGGAATTTCCCTCCTCCTTTGGATACTGAAAACCAGGGTTTGGAATTTCCTTCCTTTCACAAACTGCTTTTGATAGGCTTTGTTTTTTCTTAAGAGTCTGATGTTTAGGATAGAGAGTCTAATTTTAGTAATGTTAATATAGAGTATGATGCTTCTGTTGATCCAATACCCAGTCCAGTCTGGGAGCCACTCGATGAAATTATTATATTAAGTGAGGCGAGAACAAACACAACAGGAGCAAAGGCAAGGACTATAGAGATAGAAGCGTTTGTTTATATTTATATGTTTTGCACATTTACACTAAGATTGTTGTAATTAAGAGATAACTAAGATTGTTGTATTTAAGAGAGAGTGCAAATACACAATCGCTTTAAAACGAATCTATAATAACTTCCAATCTAAGCCCGTAGCAATTGGGCATTATCATATAAGTCTGTCTTTTATATGAAAAAATCAAACTCGTATCTCCTATAGGCTTTTCAATCTAACCCTACGAAGATAAAGATAAATAGATTAGACTACCTTATCTTTAGCAGGTATTCGATTCTGGAAAGGCTACAAGAAGGTATATGGGAAGATAGATACATTATACTACCTTATCTTTAGCAAGTATTAGATTTTGGAAAGGTTAAGAGAAGGTATATGTAAGTGGAGAATGTATAGATTTGTTTAGATTGACTGAAGATAGTGAAATATGCAATCCTTCGTGATCATAGGTACAACACTACATTTAATGCTTGGATTAGGAACACTCGGCCATTACATGAAAATCCCACCTTGCTCTATGTTCCTTGTACATGTATACTATTCTATTATTGAAAATACTCTCTCCCTCAAAGTTTTATATATATATATATATATATATAATATCCTCGTGCTTATGACTGGCCCTTCACCTAGCTTATGAACATGAGCATTAATATTTGTTTTTGCTTCTCTGCTATTTTAATATCAGTTTAACCCCCAATATGGATATCGTGTATTTCAACACTTCTTGTGACAAGCTCAATCTTTGTTGTGTGTTGAAGTGACTTATTTGATCCGGTCCAAGCCTTTTTTCCTTCGTTATTCAGGAAGGTGAAACTTCATCAGATGTTAAAGAAAGAATGTAGAAGAAGTTGTAGGTTCCTAATGAAGAATTTGCCAAAGATTTTTTTTTATTACAATCCAATGAATTTGTTTTTTATCAAATTATGGTACGTGTTGACTAAATTATTTCTCGTATGCTCATTTGATGTTTAAATATGGACCTAACATTAGATTTCGTGGAATAGTAGAATTTTCCGTATCGCTTTCAGGTGAAGCTTCGTGCTTTTTCTCATAAAAAGTTATTTTTAATGTAGTTTCTGGAAATCACAAATTGGAATTCTCGGGTTTATTTCCTAAATCAGAGAGATGTTTATGAGGCTTGGGATAAATATCTTGGATTGGAGCATTCAGATAGTGCATTCAAACTTTCTCACCCAACCAATCAGGTAAAATTGACAAGGAACTATTTTGAATTTCAGAAACTTGACAGTGTCTTGCCATATGTTGGATAGTAATCATTTCACCGCCTGAATAACGGCAGATCGTCTTGACCCTTCAAAACTCGAGGATTTAACACCGATTTACTGATTTGTCTTAAATTGCTCAAGTGCTGGCCACCTTAACCTTTGCAAGCCACTAGACACCATCACCGCCTTAATTAAATTCTTTCTAAGATCGTAGGGGAAATTTTTTGTTCTATATTTAGAGAATTTTTGTTAGTGTTTTCATATGAAAAAAAAAAAACGGATTGTAATCTGAGTGAGTGATCTGAAAAATCACATTTTGAATCGAAGTGGCTATTGTGCATTCGGAGGTGTTCTCTCCGTTGATACTCTATTTTATTTATTGAGTTCGTTAACTCTTCCGATTTATATCCTAGCCTTAAGCATTTCTCATGGAGTTTATTTGTTGGAGTGCGTGGAGTTTATTTATTGGACTGCACAGAGTTTATTTGTTGGACTGTGTGGAGTTTATTTATTTGCGTCGGGTGTTTATATGAGCTGAAACCCGAACTCCGAACTGCCTCGGTTTTTCACATTTTGTATCAGAGCCTAGCCTATAGTCTATCCTGCTATTGCTTAGTTCAGTGTAGATCGTTCTTGTTGGTGCCCAATTTTTACCTCTAGTTTTCCTGTGCCAATTTTTTATTTGATTCCTCTCAAATTTTATATAAATGGCTGTGTCTGTCTGGTATTAGTTCTTCTTAGGTTCAGGTTCCTGTCTTGAGTGAGAAGTCATATGACTCTTCGTATATTCGAATGAGGATAGCAGAATTGGATCTCTCCAATGATGACCGTGTTTTGCTGAAGGAAAACAAGAAAAAGGATAACAAAGCTCTTTGATTAATCCAACAAGGATTAAATGAATCCATTTTTACGAAAATTTCAAGTGTTCAGTCTTCGAAGATGGCTTGGGACATTCTTGAAACCTGTTATCAAGGTGTGTCCAAGGTGAAGACAGTCAAGTTGCAGAACTTGAGAAGAGACTTAGAGAATCTGAAGATGAAGGATAATGAAAGTGTTAATACTTTCATGACTCAAGTGATGTGTGTTGTGAACCAGCCCAGGCAGTATGGAGATGATGTTGAGAATAAGAGAGTTATTGATAAAATGATGAGAAGTTTAACCAAGAAGTTTGAACTTGTAGTTGTGCCCATAGAGGAATTAAAAGATTTAAATCAAATGAAAATTGATGAATTAACTGGTTCTCTTGTTGCTCATAAATCTAGGATATCTAGATATGAAGAAGGATCAATGAAGCATGCTTTCAAATCCCAATTGCATGTTACCAGAGACAAAGGCAGAGGAAGGTTTTACAATCGTGGAAAAGGAGGTCGATTTTTTGGTCGAAGGGACAACAAAACTAATCAGAGTATGAGGAGAAGTTCTAGCAGTATCCTCTTATTTTAAGAGGGAGCAGCAACAAACCCTGGCAGCAAGAAAATTAGAGGTATGATAAATCTAAAGTACAATGTTATTATTGTAAGAAGTTTGGGCATTTTGCTAACAAATGTTGGAAGAAGCAAGCAGATGCTGGAAATCAATCTGCACATATCACAGATAAGTCTGACCATGATCAATATCATGTGTTCTTGACTTGTAATGTCACTCAAGAAAGTGCTAATGATATTTGGTTTTTGGCTAGTGGTTGCAGTAACCACGACTAGTAATAAGGATTTATTTTCTTCTATAGATACTAGTATTGAGTCTGAAGTAAAATTGGGAAATGATTGTAATGTTACAGTTAATGGTAAAGGTGTAGTTCCAATTTACACTAAAAATAATCAAAGAAGAAATCTTGTTGGTGTTTATTACGTTCCTAGTTTAAAATGCAATCTTATTAGCATTGGACAACTGTTAGAGAAAAAGTACATAGTGTTCTTCAAGAACAAGGTATGTACAATCTATGATAAATTACCCAGCAAACAGTTGATTGCAAGAGTAGAGATGACCAAGAATAGAATGTTTCCACTTGTTATGAGAAATGATTTGAGTGGTTCTTTGAATGCTTATAAAGATGGAAGTTTAGATGAATCTTTGTCATGGCATTTGAGATATGGTCATTTACATTTTGGTGTCTTAGATCGGTTACAGAAGAAGCATATGGTAAATGGGTTGCCCTGTATCTAGCAACATGCAAGCTCTTGTAAGAGTTGTATACTTGGGAAGCATCACAAAGAGAAATTTGTTTCAAGTGTTTCCTACAGAGAAAAAGCTCCATTGGAAATTGTGCACACGGATATGTGTGGACCTATGCAAACACCTTCTTTGAATGATAGTGTTTACTTTATGACTTTTATTGATGATCTTAGTAGAAAGACTTGGTTGTATTTGCTAAAGAAGAAATCTGAAGCCTTTGAAGTTTTCAAGAGGTTTAAGTCTATGGTTGAGAATGAGAGTGGTCGAACCATTAAGATCCCGAGGTCTGACAGAGGAGGTGAGTATAAACTGAATGGATTCATTAAGATTTGTGTTTTTCATGGAATTAAAAGGCAGTTTACTGCTCGATATACTCCACAACAGAATTGAGTAGCTGAAAGGAAAAATTGGACCATCATGAATATTGCTCGAAGCATGTTGAAAGAGAAGCATCTTTCAAATGAATATTTAGGAGATGTGATTGTTTTCTCTGTCTATATCTTGAATAGAAGTCTGACCAAGACCATGAGGAATTGCGTATCTTAGGAAGCCTGGGACGGTAAGCCTTACAATGTTTCTTATTTCAGAATTTTTGGATGTGTAGCATATGCGCATGTACTTGAAGAAATGAGGAGGAATTTGGATGACATAAGTGAGAGATGTATCTTTGTTGGATACATTGATGAGTCTAAGGCATATAGACTCTACAATCCCATCACCAAGAAGTATGTAATCAACAGAGATGTTCAATTTAAATAAGAGGAAGCTTGGGATGGAAGTATTGATAAATCTGTTCCAGAGGGAGATGTGTTACCCCGTGAAGATGATCATGGAGTTGAGCAGGCTGAAGGAGGTAGACAGTTGGTTCCACATGCACATATGCCTGCAGCAAGAAGTCCTACAAGGGAAGCACCAGATTTCAACCCATCTCAATTTAGAACGCCAAGAACTTATGAGCGTGGTGAGCCATCTGGACATGGTGGACATCAAACAGATTCACAGGCATGTAGTGAATCGAATCCTACTTTAGCTTTACTGAAACACAGATTTAAAGGTCAGAAGACTAGAATTCTAAGAGAATTATATGATCAGAATGAAGAAGTAGATCAGGTTTCAATTTTTTCATTAATGGCATGTGATCATGTAAGTTTTAATGATGTTGCTAAAGAGGATGTCTGGATAAAAGAAATGGATGAGGAGATTGATTCCATTGAAAGAAATAACACTTGGGATCTTGTCAATTTACCTGAAGGTAAGAAGAGCATTGGTGTTAAGTGGGTTTATAAGACTAAGCTGAATGCAGAAGGTGAAGTTGAAAAGTACAAGGCAAGACTTGTAGCTCAGGGGCTTAGTTAGCGACTCGGTATTGATTACAATGAAACCTTTTCTCTTGTAGCAAGAATTGACACAATAAGGATGGTCTTAGCTATTGCAAATCAGAATAAATGGATCATGCATATGATGGACGTTAAGTCTGCATTCTTGAATGGATGTTTGGAAGAAGAGGTTTATGTCAGACAACCTCCGGGTTCTGAGATTGATAAGCACAGAGATAAAGTTTAAAAGTTAAGGAAAGTTTTATACAGATTGAAGCATGCATCTAGAGTTTGGTATAGCAGAATTGATGAGTACCTGATTAGTGTTGGATTCAGCAGAAGTCCAAGTGAACTAACTTTGTATACAAAGATAAACCTTGAAGGTAAAATTTTGATTGTATGTCTAT
This sequence comes from Picea glauca, assembly GCA_000966675.3. NCBI lineage: Eukaryota > Viridiplantae > Streptophyta > Pinopsida > Pinales > Pinaceae > Picea > Picea glauca. The sequence goes on along the minus strand of JZKD02S1672951.1, from coordinate 363,811 downwards.
ATGTTGATGACTTGTTTTTTACCAGAGATCTATTTGTAGATGATTTTAAAAATGCCATGAAAACATAGTTTGAGATGATTGATTTAGGATTGATGAAATATTTCCTTCGAATTGAAGTGGATCAATCCGATGATGGCATTTTCATTTGTCAAACTAAATATGCAAATGAAGTACTGAAAATGTTTAGATTGTTGAATTGTAAGCCAGCTGCAACACCAATGGAAATCAATACTAAACCTAGCAAATATAATGAGGGATCATATGTTGATCCAACTCTGTATAAGAAGTTTGTTGGAAGCCTTATGTATTTAACAACAACGAGCCCTGATATTATGTTTGTTGTAAGTTTAATTTCCAGATTAATGGAGACTCTAAAGAATACTCACTGGCAAGCACGAAAGAGGATCCTGAGATACATTGTTGGAACAATTGATTTTGGTGTCCGATACACATCAAGATTAAAATTTGAGTTGATCGGATATACTTATAGTGATTTTGTAGTTTCCATTGATGATAGGAAGAACACATCTGATTATGTGTTCAGTTTTGGATCTGGAGCAGTGGCATGGGCATCAAAGAAACAACCCATAGTGACTTTATCTTCTACTGAGGCAGAGTATGTTGCAACAACAACAGCTGCATGTCAAGTTCTATGGATGAGAAGAATCTTGAATGAATTATTGCATGAGAAGAATGGTGCAACTCAGATTGTCTGTGATAATAAATCTGCCATTGCATTGTCAAAGAAACAAGTTTTTCACAAGCAGAGTAAGCACATTGATACAAGGTATCATTTCATTCGAGAGATGGTAAATGGTAGAGAAATTTATGTTCAGTTCTGGACGTCTGAAGAACAATTTGCAGACATATTTACAAAGCCTTTGGGAAATGAATTGTTTAAAATTCATAGAAATAATATTGGGGTCTGTAAGTAGTAATGCTTTGTTAACAACAATCTTGTATTGAATATTTTTTGTTATTTTGTTTTTGAAATGATTAAGAGGGAGTATATTGGATAGTAATCATTTCACCAATAACATGGATCGGCTTCAAAACTCAAGGATTTAGCACCGATTTACTAATCTGTCTTAAATTGCTCAAGCTGTGGCCGCCTTATCCTTTGCAGGCCACAAGACACCATCACCACCTTAACTAAATTCTTTCTAAAATAGTAGGGGCAGTTATCCTTTGCAGGCCACGAGACACCATCACTGCCTTAACTAAATTCTTTCTAAGATAGTAGGGGCAGTTTTTTGTTCTATATTTAGAGAATTTTTGTTAGTGTTTTCATATGTAAAAAAAAAAAAACGGATTATAATCTAAGTGATCTGAAAAATCAGGTGTTCTCTCTGGTGATACTCTATTTTATTTATTGAGTTCGTAAACTCTTCCGATTTATATCTTAGCCTTAAGCATTTCTCATGGAGTTTATTTGTTGGAGTGCGCGGAGTTTATTTGTTGGACTGGGCGGAGTTTATTTGTTTGCTTGGGGTGTTTATATGAGTTGAAACCCAAACTCCGATCTCCCTCCATTTTTCACACAATAGATTGTTCGTAATATTTGTTCTCGTAATAGTTTCTTCTTCTGAACTGTTAAATTCCAAGCCCATTCTTGCTTTGCAGAATCATCACACTTTTCAAAATCCTGTAAAGATGTACGACTGAAAAAAGAGAGAAATTTACCATTTATAATTTCTTTTTCTTAGCTTCAAATCCTTGTTTTCTATTATCTGAAACCTCTGAGATATACTATTGATACACTAGAGTTCTTTGTTAGAAATAGTGTATTCAATTTCTGAGAAATCAATAATTAATTTTCTATAACCAACGTAATGAATATAATGAATTTGCTGTAACCAACCTAATATTTACGTATCAGACTACATGCTATGCTTGATTAAAGTGACAGAACACAGAAATAGTACCTTTGCAATCAAACACTTGATTTGTCAATAACCTTTGAGACCTAATGCTAGATGCTACCTCAGTGGGAAGGTTAGGGAGCTTTTACTCGATGTTTATCCCTAATTTTATATATTATTTATTTCTTAAGGATGTGCAGCATAGATGTAAATTAATGTTTGTCCAAGATTTATGTTTGCATATCCAAGATGTTAGAATTGTCAATGCAGAAATCACAATTTACAATGATAATTAACAATCATAGACAGATAATAAACACAGGGATTTCACATGGTTCACCTAAATATTGGACTAAGTTCACCAAGTATAGGCATCTGTGGTCTTATTATTCAGATCACGGAAATTACATCAGATTTGCAAGTCTCTGACACACTTAGTCTCTTACAATCGTTTTTGCCTCTACAAGCTTACATGTATTTATATACATTTATAAGAAACTAAATAATAAATACAATCCCTATCCATATTCTAACTTGATCTATTTGGTTGTAACCAACACAGAATGATAAAATCTAAATCTATTCTTCAGAATTCTTTGTCACCAAATCCCAACAGAAGGATGGAATTTAGATCTATGTTTATGTGACACGCCGGGGGAAGCCACTACTACGTAGAATGATGGATTTAGATGAGCTCGAATATATCTCGAGAGATGATTCAGCTGAATGTTAACTTATGAACAACATTAATCCACCTCGTACAAACATTATACTTAGTTTTCGAAGTTTGAAACCAAATATTTTTTTCAAACTGCCCCTTATCTCCAAATGAGGCCAAACAATTGATTGGTAAAAATAAAATATCTAGAAAATAAACGGATGAAAACTCAGGTTAAGGAGGAAAAAAGACGTTGATTTATGTGAAATCTAATCCAAAAAGCAGCCTGGAGACAAGGACTTAAAAAGTAAACTATCACATACTTTGAGAGAAAAGAAATATGGTGACGCCCATTCGAAATTTCTTGTATTAATTTAAAACATTTGGAATCTTCTTATATTCCTTCTTCTCCTTCCATCGGATATGCACTACATTGGTTTTCGTTTATCGCTGTACTTTCCGACAATGGATTTCTTTATTCCATTAGAATGCGTTCAACTCCAGTCTTTCAGGCTGAAACTTCCTGAATTAATTTAAAACATTTGGAATTTTCTTACATTCCTTCTTCTCCTTCAGTCCGATATGCATTACATTGTTTTTCCTTTATTGCTGTACTTTCCCACATGGGATACCTTTATGCCATTAGAATGCGTTCAATTCCAGGCTTTTAGGCTAATCAACAATTGCAACACTACCTTGGTCGTAAAGAAATGGCGTTTATGAGCACGGAATAATAAAATAAACATAATTAATTTGGTGTGGTGTTGTATGATGGTAAGTTATATTTTTGGTTAAAATTTATGATAACCTAATTAATAATTTAATTGTTAATTACTATTATTAATTATTCATTTAGAGTGAAGAGAGTTATTATTAGCAACTATTTGTGAATAGTAATTGACTCGTTATTTTTATTCAAAGAAAATAGTACTGAAAAATAACTCTCTTCTAATCAATAAATAAATAAATAAAGGGGTTGATTTTCACTTTTGTCAAATGTTTTTGACTACATGTTTTTGGATCTTAGGTCATCAACTTATTTCCTTACATTTAATGAAGACAGCCCCTTAACTAATGAGAAACAATTTTAATTTTTATTAAAAAAATAAAAATATAATTTCAACATAAGAGATCTTCTTAACTCTTAATAAATTAAAAACAAATTTAAATTTTTAATAAAAACAAAAATATAATTTCAACATAATACTATTTTACAACTAACTTCAATATCTAGTATTGTCATGTTTAAATTTAGAATAATAACATCAAATGTTTTTCAACATTATTTAAATATATTTCATACATACAAATCAAATACTCAAAAAAGTTGATCTTTAAATTTAAAATAATAGTATCATCTTTAAATTTAGAATAATAAAATGATGTGCTCTTCAACATTATTTAAATATATTTCATACATATATATCAAATACTCAGAGTTCATCTTTAAATTTAATATAATAATATCATCTTTAAATTTAGAATAATAAGATCATGTCCTTTTCAACATTATTTAAATATGTTTCATATATATAAATCAAATACTCAAAAAATTATTTAAATATATTTCATACATATATATCAAATACTCAAAGTTCATTTTTAAATTTAATATAATAGTATCATCTTTAAATTTATAATAAGATCATGTCCTCTTCAACATTATTTAAATATATTTGATACATATAAATCAAATAATCAAAGAAATTAATCTTTAAATTTAAAATAATAAAATAATAGTATCATCTTTAAATTAAGATCATGTCCTCTTCAACATTATTTAAATATATTTGATACATATAAATCAAATAATCAAAGAAATTAATCTTTAAATTTAAAATAATAAAATAATAGTATCATCTTTAAATTAAGATCATGTGCTCTTGAACATTATTTAAATATATTTCATACATATAAATCAAATACTAAAATAAATTCTTTCCAAATTAATTTTAGAATAATTTTAAAATTAATACTTTTATTTCAAAAAATACTTTTAAAATTTTTATTTTGTTCTTTGACCAATCTATTTAGAAATAAAAAAATTCAAATAATAATATATTTTTAAATTTAAAATAATATATTTCATACATTAGATTTTTAGAATAATTTATTTAAATATATTTCATACATATAAATCAAATATTAAAAGAAATTTTTTCCAAAATAATTTTAAAATAATTATAAAATTAATATTTATTTCAAAAAATACTTTTAAAATTTTAAAATTTTTATTTTCTTATTTGACCACTCTATTTAGAAACATAAAAATTCAAATAATAATATATTTTTAAATTTAGAATAATAAGATCATGTAATTAAGAATCATCTAAATACAGTCTCATACATATAAATCAAATACTAAAAAATTTCTTCTTTCCAAAATTAATGTTTTTATTCGGATATTACTTTTAAAATTATTTTCTTTATTTGACCAATTATTCCTTTAGAAGCATAAAAATTTATCAAGAAAATTGGAATCTGCAATGTCGACATGATTTCATTAAGATAAAATCAGAAATTCAAATTTTAGTAAATTGGAATCTGCAATCTTTGCATGATTTCATTAAGATAAAATCAGAATTTCAAATTTTAGACAGAATAAATTCATGATATGTCTATGACAACACCACACTTCCCCAAAAATAAGAACTTTTTCTATTTAACTACCGTAGTTTACATCGTCAATTCCTTATCTAAACCTTGGTTTAAGTCTTAATATCTTATCTAAGCCTTCATATATTGTTTTTATAATTTTGTTCTCCATAAAATTCAGTAAATAAAAAACAAAAACACACAGTGAACAGAATATCATGAAATATAAAGTTTAAACAAACGGATCTTATTTAAAATGGTTGAACTCCGAGATATATATTCCACAAAATAGCGTTTTCTGTGAGAGATGAATAAACCACCGCCTGCTTATTAATACCGTTGCCTTTCCACTCTACAATTCTACGGTTGCTGGGATCTGTGACGCACCGTTTAGACGTCCCTCTTGTTTCCTTAGTTGTTGGATAACAAACTATATAAATTGCTGATCCATTGAAATAATATAGTCCATTTTTAATTTAATAATATAATCCATTCTTAATCTAAGTGTAAATTTGGGCTGTTGGAGTCATAATCAAAGTAAATGGTTGACTTTGAGATTAGGCTCCTATGAATGGTTAGTGGAGTGACATTCACAAAGCCCATTGACTTTGTGGTTGGCCCTCCTATACTCGAGGTTAAGTGCATATGAAGAGTTGTAAAATAGTCACTTAAAAGGGAAAAAACACACTTGTCAAAGTGTTGCGAGGCTAAGAGAAAAATGCAAGGTGATGTTGAGAGAAGACACGACTTAAAGCCTGAAAGAATGTATATCAAGACTCCGTAAGGAACTGGCGATGGAAAGGTCTCGTACAAAGCAAGAATATAAAGTCTTTGTTGGGAGGAAAAGGCAGATTAGAGCACCACTATTCATGAAGTAGAAGAAATATCGGTAGGACAGGATTTGAAAATCAACTACTACACAGACCATGTTCGTCATGGTTAGTCCACTTAGTATTTTTATCTTTTTGTAATGGTATATAAAATAAAATATGAGAGATGAGAAATTATTATAATAATAATAATAATAATCTATTTTTAAGGTCACCACCAAGTCACACCAAATTGATGTATGAGACCCCTTTGTTTGTGGGACAAGGGACCTCCTTCCACCAACGATTTCACTGGTAAAGTCTACCTAGGTATACATACCCATACCCTACCCCCTGTGGATTTGAACTTATTTCCAATATAGAAGGACAGGTTGACAAAATATCTCAATAATAGAATCAACCAAGTTACAATAACCTCCTAAATATTAGAATCAAACAAGTTACATAGAGTTAAACTCTGCATTACAATAGCACATCATAATCTCAATAGTGAGATGAATAATCCGACATTAAGCACAACATAAGTAGGACTTAATTACTCCCACACCCTCCCTTAATGAGAAATTGTGTTGATTTATGTCACGTGTGGTATTCATCAACATCCCTTAACCATTTCAAAATCTTCGAGGCTACTAACTACATCACGTTGTCTTTTAACCCTTGTAAAGGTGTAGCTCTTGAGTTGAATTCCCAAATTCTCATATTCCACATCCCCAAACTCCAGAATCATGAATCTTCGAAGGCAATTACTAGACAAAAATCTATATGCATATCTCATAACCTCACTAGTAGATTTCAATCCACGTGAATGTCTCAAAAACTAAAGAGGGATCATTCTTGAGATCCACAACTTCTGAACTAACTAGACAACAATCCATTATGATCTTTGACCTACAATTGATTCCTTGTAACTATGGAAATGCAATTACTTGAGACCAAGAAATCAATTCCTTGCTTAAATGAAAAGACTAACAACTCGTCATCCTATGGACATACTTCCATATACCAATACACCTAGGTACCCAACCATAGTGCTTGCCAGTTCTCTAGAAAAATAGTCTAGATACCGAATGTATCTCAGTCAATCTTACATCATCACCTCTGATAGAAAGAAAATGTGTGCGAAGAGCTCTTACATGGAACACACACTCCATCAATCACTCACAAAACAAATAATCTAGTCTCACCTACACTAACACTAATCCTACATACTTACATAGGATCAAAAATCACATTTCCTTTATTTTCCTAGGTCTTTGAGTGAGGGAGTTAAGCCCAGAAAGAATCAAAACTCTATTGAATAATTGAACTATTTACAATAGATTTTAACTCTATTATATAGAGTTCACAAGTTTTTATGAGATCTAACTTATTCATGATATAGAAGGAGATGTTGAGAGAACATATCAACCACATGCCAAACTAGGAGACTAAGTTGGAGAAGATCTCCCACAACCAACTAAATATACAACAACCTCACATTACAATAAACATTATAATAACACACCACAATCTTGATAGTGTGATGAATAATCACACATTAAGTAGAAGATAAGTAGGAGTTAATTACTCCAACACCCTCCCTTAACTAGTTCTTCTATTAATCTCTGTCATGTATGGTCTTCTTCAACATATGTTAACCATTTCAAAATATTTCACTCTACTAACTTCATCAAGTTGTCCCTTAACCCTAGTAAAGGTGTAGCTCCTGAGTTGAATTCTCGAGTTCATATATTGTATCTCCCCAAAATCCCGAATTATGAATACCCCGAAGTCAATTACGGGACAACAATCTACATACATGTCTCGTAACCTCACTAATAGACTGCAACGCACATGCATGTCTCAACAACTAGTTAGGGATCATTCTGAGATCCACAATTGCTTAAATAACTAGATCCATTCTGAGGTTTTAGCTACACTTGATTCCTTCTAACTTTGGAAATATAATTGCTTTAGAACAAGAAATCTATTCCTTGTTTAACTACAAAGACTAACAATTGGTCATCCTATTGACATACTTCCATCTACCAAGACACCTAGGTGCCCAACCATGGTGCTCGCAAGTTCTGTAGGAAATTAGTCTAGATATTGAATAGACTTGAGTGAATTGTACATCATGACATCTAATGGAAAGGGGAAAAATATGAGAGATGAGAAATTGTTACACTCACAAACAAAGTTATATTGAATAACTAAATTATTTACAATAGATTGTGACTTCATTAGATAGAGTTCACACATCTTTACCCGGTCTAACTTATTCCCCATATAGAAGGAGAAGATGAGAGAATATTTCAACCACACACCAAACTAGGAGACTAAATTAGAGAAGATCTCTCACAACCAGCTAAATCTTCAACAACCTCTTAAATAATAAAATCAAACAAGTTACCTAAAGATAAACTATACATTACAATAGCACACCACAATCTTAATAAACATTAATAATACACTACAATCTTAAATACAATCCCACATTAAACACAAATTAAACGCAAGAAAAGTACGCTTTAATTACTCCAAAATGATTAGAATAGTGATATCAAGCATTGACATCATGTTAATCCTCCACCATTTTCTATTCTAGAAACAGACCCTCTTCATCAATCATGTAGAAAAAAAGACGAGAGTTAAATAGCGGTGAATGTTGAAAGGCTGTATTTCTTCCTGAAATGAATCACGAAAGGAAACGTTCATGTGAAATGAACATACATACACTGCATCAAGTTGAGCAAACAAGTGATGTAATAAGTAAAAAGAAAACAAGTGATGTAAGAACTAAAAAGAAAACAAAACCGCAAATTCATTGCAAATCAAAATTACTGTTGAAGATTAAAAGATAAGTGATGTACAGGTGATGTAACAAATGAAAAGGAAACAAAAAAGACTGCAAACTCGATGTAGCTCAAAACCATTGTTATAAATGAATGATTAATCAATACAAGATGTATACAAAATAATATCACTTTGTTAATGAAAGATTAATCAATACGAGTTGTATACAACAAAAATCGTATGTATCAACTATCATCTTTTTTACTGCATCTTGTTACATCAATATTAAAAGATGAAAAGAAATTCATTGAAAAGATGTAGTATAAATCTTCTAGGTTTTTTATCATTTTAGGCAATTGTTATTAGAATTCAGCAATTATTGGTGAAATCTTAGTTTTTTATTATTTAAATTGCATTTTTTTAAATGTATAAACAAATTCAAGGCCTTGAAAAACTAGATCATTAAAATTATGCAGATTTAACCACTGAAATATGCAATTCCAATAATTTCTAATAAATTTTATAATTGCAATATGCAATTCCTAAATTCTGAATTAAATTAACCTGAAAATATGACCAAAAATAATGAAAAACAGAAAATGTTTAAACTACCTCCATTGGAAATAATAGAATTCAATCAACCAAATTTTATTGAAATTAAAATTTAGTAATGATCAAACCCTACATGCTTTATATATTTATTTATTGTATATTTTTTTAAACATACAAATTAACAAATTATTGCAATTCAAAACTTCAATGCTTAAACTAATGATGAATGGTTCCTATTCTAATTACGTGTGGAAATCTACACTTATGAATACACGGAAATCTATACTTATGAATTGTATTCATAAAGATATCATCCATCTGATTCTATGTACCACAATATTGTATTTGCAGTTGTCCTCGTTTCAATATTTTTTGATGAAATGATGACAAACCTTTCTATGCTTCCTTGTTCCATGCTTCGTTCTAGCCTCAAACATGAGATTATTTGTTATCTAAATAGTACTAGTACTATTTTTATCACAATGCTAGAGAAATTGTTTCAAATATTTTTATCACAATGTGTAACCAGAGAAATTGTCTCAAAGCGCCTCAAACATGAGATTATTTGTTATCTAAATAGTACGAGTAATATTTGTATCATAATGTATAACTAGCAGAGCCGTTAATTCACAGCAGGTGAACGTGGAAAGGCGGCTGGCTGTTAAACTTCCAAGTGACTATTGGTGATGTCAGCACAGAAACGTGGCCATCTTAATATTTTAATATTTTTTAATCAGATAGATGTGGCAATAAGTTAGTGAATACAGTAATTTTTAAATATGATTAGGTAAATGTAAAAAAATAAACATATAAACGGATGTCTTTATAACAGCTTGGAAGTTAATGGATGAAATCAGAGCCATTGATTTATTGTGACGACTAAGAATATTCTAGTCATATTTAATCTTGTCCATAAAAATCCTATTAAAAACTAAATACCTATTAAATATACCCATTGTCAATAGGTGTACGCCTTTCAGCATAACAAGAGAAATCGTTTCAGCTAGAACTACTAGTATCAAAATTCTATGCTTTAAATTTTTTTCAAACAACATGCATACTCCATTATATTTTGTTTAGAGACCTGTACTACAATAATTAGTGCACCTAAACCTCTACGATAATAGCTACTGTACATATTTCTAGCTGCATCTGAGGTACCCACGATAATGAGCTAATGAAACAAACAACATGCATACTCCCTGCATTCTTTACAAATTTATCATTGTATGACGGTGAAATGCTATATGTACTCATTGACACTAGCTCTTCCAACGAAGATGAGTCATCTAGATGATAATAACCATAGTAATCTGTGTTTCCTCTTCACTTCGGAAGGAAAGCATCTCCACATTTTACAACAAATGTTAAATTACCTTTATATGTAATGCCAATAATTGTATCAAACTTGTCGTTTGTTCGTCTCTCACACGTATATATATAAAAGGTTCATAATTGTATCAAACTTTGTTCTGTCAAATTTCTTAACATCGAAACAAATTTCTTAATATAAAGACTGAAAAATTAAATATGGCATTTTGTGGATAAATCATTCCATGCATGCTTAACTTAAGACAACCATATTTTCCTTCGAAATTGTGTAACTAGTGCGTTGTGTGTTTATCCAAGGTGAGACATTTCCCATGATATATTGGGTTCCGAGTTGAAAGTTAATATCCACTTGTCCCTCAATAATATAAGGATTCTTAACACCATCTCAGCGTATTTATTATTTCCTCCGTTTCCACTGGTTCATATTGTCAGCAAAACCAACCACCAATATTCACCCAGGGCATCGACAAGAAGGAGACCTGGCAATAGATCTTAGATTAGAAGCCCCCAATCACCTGTCCATGATCTCATTCTAAGGTCCCTGGAAAAGAGTGGAATCTCGCAACAAATGGTCAAATGTGAAGAGCCATGTTTTCTTCATAGGTCTCCATTGAGATTCTATCGAAAGCATGCGCAAACCACCTGTTGTGCCGGCTTGGACGGATACCACTTCTTTCACGTTAGACATGGAAAGCTTTGTTCTAGCTACTCACAATGGACAAAACCGGGAAGAAACAAGTAGAGAGACTATTCTAATAATTGATCAACTCTCTAAATTCAGGGATGTTTTTTATCTATCTTTGTACATTTAAAATCGAGAGGAAAATCTCATCGCTCCAGACATTGTTGGTGGATATGCAAAGTGCTTGTCCTACTGTATTATAAATTTGTTATTCTGTTCATATGTCTTCTCAATGCTACTACTCTTTATAATTCATTTAATTTTGATTTAAGAGAAGAAAATGAATGGCTTACCTCAAAACTTAGGATATTGAATTTAAACGTTGCAAAATTTATTTTGTTTTAGTTGTTTTTCACATGAAAGTGTCTCTCGATAACAAATTAATATTGCATAAATACAATTTAACAATGTATTTTTGGAAAATATTATTTAACTGTTCAAGATAGATCAAGAAAGTGAGTTTTTTTAGATTTTATTGTTTTTTTTTTGGGGTGTAGGGAAGAAAGTTAGTTTTTTTTAGATTTTATTGTTTCTTCCTTTTGGGTGTAAGGAAGTTGGTGGTAGAGTGTACTGATAAGGAGTTTATTTATGATAAGTGACCAGTTGAAACCGATTATTTTGTGTGTTACATATGAAGCATTGTGGGTACATTTGGAGGTTATAGTGGTAGCAATTGGATAACACAACCCCATATCATATTAATATGTGCTTCACTAGTTTTGTTAATTCCTCCATTCACAAAAAAAATAAAATTAAATGTTGTTATTTTTTAAATTTCTATATTTATAAATGAAATACATAACATTTGTTGAAAATTTGAAAAAAATCCAAATTATTATGAAAATAAATCAATTACCAAGAATATTACTCAAGTTTAATATGAAATATGAGAACCAAAAATGAGTTTGTATTAGAAGAAAATATGAACTCACACCAAATCTCACATGTTTTGAATAATTCATATGCCCCAAATCCTATTGATGGCCAGGTGGGAGCATCATAGGCATAGGAAAAAGAAACAAAGACAAAAGTAAATCCAACATAGGTAAAGGCATAGAGATAAGCAATTCCTATTGCATTTTAACTAGAACCAATCCATGACCTTTAATGAGACATTAGTATTTATAAAAGAAATACATAACATTTGTTGGAAATTTGAAAAGAATCCATACTAATATGAAAAAAAATCAATTAAAAAGAATACCTAGTCTAACTTAATATGAAATATGAGCACTGAAAATGATTTTGTATGAAGTATGAGAATAAAAAATGAACAATTGACCCAAATCTAACCTCTTTAAAACGATGCATATTTTGTTAGGTCAAAAACCCCATATCGTATTGATGGTTGGGCGGGATCATCAGAGTCATAAGTGTTAAATATATTGTACCCTCAACAGTCTGACCGTACACTGCCAGCTGTACCGGACAGTTGTACTTTCTATTCTTGTTTTGTCTGAACCTATTTAGCTTAGCTATTTCCCTCATTGTAAAGGTTCCTGAACTTCTTCAGTACTTCTTCATACATTTCAATATACTGTTCTATTCTTTTCTCTCTGCATTTCTCTTTGCTTCACAATTTATCATGGTATCAGAGCTTCAGCAGTAAGCCTCTTCACACAGTCGGGAGAGCCACACGATCCTCACAGAGTAGAGCTTCACGGATATTGAGAGCACATGACACAGACTTTTCACAAGGGTTGGAGAGTTGTCTGCAATAATCTTTAAAGATCGTCGTCAGAAGCTTGCGGAGGAAGCAGTGCATATAACGCTCGAAAGAACGAGGGAGCAGAGACCGAGAGAGAAGAAACCCTAAATATTCTTGTAATCTTTTTAAGAATCGTCAAAGATTGACGAAGAAAAGCTGGAGGAGGTGAGAAATTTTAAAGAACTCAAAAATTTCGCTCACATATGTTAAAGATTGAACCAGTAAACAAAGAACTCGTGAATTTCTTTCAAATCTTTGAAAGATTCACCAATCTTTCTTCCACGGTAGTAAAGAATGCATCTCAGGTGCAAAGAACAGCCACTGAGGCCGTAAGATTTGTCCTGCGAATGAATCCAGAGTGGGAAACCAGTTCAGGAGGGATGTGGAGAGCGCGGAAAAGGAAAAAGCATTTCAGCCGTCAGATCTTGCGCAAAGGGCCGACAGCCGTTAGATCAGCAAGAAGGTGCATGACGTTTAGTCGTTTGAAGCGCCAAGGAGAATTTTTGACTTGTGAAATCCCGACATCATCTTGACCGTTCAATTAAGAGACATGTGGCGAGATCCTATTCCATCGCAAAATCGGGAATCGGGAGTTGGACGAGCAAGGGTTTTTTGCCCTCCAAAACTCTGATACGCGAAATCCCAAGAAGATCCCAGCCGTCCATCTCAGAGGACAGGTGGCAACAGATCAACACATCGTCAAATCGGCATTTCAGAGTTCGCGATTTTGAAAGACCATTACAATAGGACTTCGCAACTTGCGAAATCGCGATATGCGATATAGCGATAAGATCTCAACCGTCTGTTTGCCCGGACACGTGGCGAACATCGTAGCGCCCGTCGACATTTCGGCTTTTGGGGTTTCAAGTTGTCAAAGAAATTTGGCATCGCAACTCGCGAAATCGCGATATGCGAAATCGCGATCAGATCCAAGCCTTCCATTTAAATGGACACGTGGCGGACATCGAGCAAACCATTGGCATTTCGACATTTGGGGTTTCGAGTTGACAGAGCAACTGTGTCGACGGAACATCGCAAGTCGCGATATCTCGAGGTTGAATCAGGACCGTCCATCATCAAGGGACGCGTGCCGTAAATCAAAGGGCTTGAGAAAATTCCCGACAAAGGCGACTCCATCGGCAAATCGGGATTTGGCAAATCACGAATCCCGAGGACAAGGATCTCGTGCACTTTGAAACCACAAAGTCCGAAATCCCGACAGGAGGAACACTCCGTTTGCGGGGCCCAGCTGACGTCATCTCGTCAAACGAGTCAATCGGCGCATCGGCATTTCGCAGATCCTGGAGACGAGACGTCCGGGACATATCAAACTGCGAAATCGCGAGGAGAGAGCACGACCATCCATCTGCTGGGACGCATGGTAGAGATCAGAGGAATCGGGAAATCTCCCGAAATGAAGGCGCCATCGGTAAATCGGAGATCGAGGAATCGAGGAGATAGAAGAGCTCGACATCAGAACTTGCAAAATACTGATTCGCGATATCCCGATAAGATCTGGACCGTCTGATCACTGCAAGATCTGGACCATTGAAAAGTCCAAAGGCGAATTTTTGCATTTCGACATTTTGAAAGGCAAACAACGGGAAAAATCTCGTAGCGCTTTAAAATAAAGACGTGTGGTTACATTGCAAGGAGACCAAGGGCCAATTCAAGCCCGATAAGCTCCCATCGGCCATCGACAAATCGAAATTTTACCGATCAGAGTTAAATACAAAAATTTTCCTCTGTACTTCTGAAATTAAAAAAAAAAAAAAATTTATGGCGTCGTCTTGCAATTTAGGCCCAACTCAGGGTCCGATTCTTCTTGGAAAGAATTATGAATTTTTGTCTCTTCGAATGAGGTCGTTCTTGCAAGCACAATAGTGTTGGGAACTAGTGGATCTCGGATATGTGGAACCAGATCCAGCCGCCCTCACTGCCATGACAAATGCGTAGAGAATTGCTCAGGAAACTCTGAGGACCAAAGGAAACAAAGCGAAATTCTGAATTCGGAATTCTGTAGATGATTCGATTTTCTCAAATATCACAGGCGCTGGTACTTCCAAACAGGCCTGGGACATCCTCAAATCTTCCTACCAAGGAAATGACAGGGTCAAAACAGTTAAACTGCAGACCTTGTGGACACAATTCGAGACTCTTAGGATGACAGAGTCTGAAAATGTGGATCAGTTCATGACCAGAGTCATGGGAATCATGAACTAGATGAGACTGATTGGTGAAACCATCACTGATCAACGAATTGTTGAGAAAATTCTCAGAAGTCTACCCAAGAAATTTGAAATGGTTGTAACAGCAATCCTTGAGTCCAAGGATCTGTCAAGATTTTCAACAAATGAGTTAATTGGTTCTCTGATGACACATGAGACCAGACTGCATCTTACAAATGAGTCAATCTCAAATGCATTCAAAACTCAATTCTCCTTCAGCAGAGGGAGAGGCAGAGGAAGAAGAGGTTACCAAGGAAGAGGGAGCAATCAAAATAACTCTCATTCCACTGGAGGTAACAGACAACAATCTCAGAATCCAAATTTCCAAGGTCAAATACAACAACAACAAAATCAACATCAGAATTTCCAGCCTCAAAGAAGAAAAGGGAGAAGGTCAAATGACAAATAGAGTATACAATGCTATTACTGCAACAAGTATGGGCACTATGAATCTGCATGCAGGAAGAAGCAGGCAGATCAGCTCTCAGGCAGAGCACATGTGTCAAATCATATGGGAGAAACCTCAAGAGGTATGTTTCTCTCATACCACAAAACTAAATAACAACCTAAAGATCTTTGGTTGTTGGACAGTGGATGCAACAATCACATGACAGGTAACAAATAATTACTTCCATGCCTTGATTCTTCAATCTCATCTGATATTACTCTTGGAAATGATCATTTAGTCAAAGTTCAAGGAAAAGGCATTGTTCCTATTCTTACTAAACAGAATGTAAAGAAAGACATATGTAATGTCTATCATGTTCCAGACTTGAAACATAATTTATTAAGTGTAGGACGGCTCATTGAAAAAGGATATAAGGTACTTTTTGAGGGAGCCTCTTGCAAAATCTATGATAGAAAACCCAGCAGGAAATTGATTTCTGAAATCTATATGACTGCAAATAGGATGTTTCCCCTTACTCTCGGAACTGCAAATCTGAGTCAACCTTATGCACAGAGTGCATCAACCCTGAATGAAACTATGGTTTGGCATACTAGATTTGGACATCTACCATTTCAGAGTCTAAGTCTTCTTCAAAAAAAATCCATGGTCAAAGGTCTACCTATCTTTAAAGAGCAAATTCCCCCATGTGAGTCTTGCATACTTGGAAAACACAAGAGAACTAGTTTTCCACAGTATTCCAATCAAGCCAAACAACATCTTGAACTTGTACACACTGACCTATGTGGACCAATGCAGACAGAGTCAATAGGTGGTAGTTTTTACTTTCTAACGTTTATTGATGATTTCAGCAGGAAAATCTGGATCTATTTTCTCAGACACAAGTCTGAAACATTTACAAAATTCAAAGAATTCAAAGCAGAAGCTGAAAAACAGAGTGGCAAATTTCTCAAAGTACTCAGGTCAGATGGAGGAG
>JZKD02S1672951.1:335218-347154 GCA_000966675.3 Picea glauca | reverse complement strand
TCCACAGCAGAATGGAGTGGCTGAAAGAAAAAATCAGACCATCATGAATATGGCAAGAACACTTCTCAAAGAGAAATGTCTGTCAAATACTTTTTGGGCTAAAGCAGTAGCATGCAAAGTTTACCTTTTGAACAGATCACCAACCACCAGTCTACAGATGAAAGTTCCCCAAGAAGCATGGAGTGGGACAAAGCTCAATGTAGCTCATCTAAGGACATTTGGATGCATAGCATATGCACACATACCTTCCGAATTAAGGAAGAASCTTGATGACAGAAGTGAAAAATGTATTTTCACTGGATACAGTGAAACATCTAAAGCCTACAGGCTTTACAATCCAATCACCAAGAAATTAATTCTCAGCAGAGATGTACAATTTTTGGAAACCCAATTCTGGAATGATTCAGAAAATCAGCAAGTGGACAGTCAAAATCCATTGCTGCCAAGTTCTAAAAACACAGAAAATTCAGAACAGTAAGTACCTCAAACTTCTCTTCCAAGACTACAGGTACAAGGACAACCAGATAACTCATAGGATAACTCAACTTCCAACAGAGAATCATTCTCTGAACCACAGAATCAGAGAACTCGAAGTTTGAGAGAAATCCATCAACAATTGGATGACTTTGAGCAACATAATATTTTTCCTTTAATGTCATGTCAACCTACATCCTTTAAGGAAGCAGCTAAGGAGCCACATTGGGTTCAATCCATGAACCAAGAATTTGACTCCATTGAGAAGAAAAAGACATGGGATCTTGTTGATTTGCCAAGACACAAGAAGAGTATTGGTGTCAAGTGGGTTTACAAAACTAAACTCAATGAAAAAGGGTAGATTGAAAAACACAAGGCAAGACTTGCAGCCAAAGGATTCTCACAACAACCAGGTACTGATTATGGTGAAACTTTTGCTCCAGTAGCAAGATTAGACACTGTCAGAACTCTATTGGCCATATCAGCACAACACAAATGGCAAGTTTACCAAATGGATGCCAAGTCAGCATTCCTAAATGGTTTCTTAGAAGAAGAAGTTTATGTCGATCAACCACCTGGATTTGAAGTCCAAGAGCACCCAGCCAAAGTGTATCGGTTGAAGAAATCCTTGTATGGCTTAAAACAAGCTCCAAGAGCTTGGTACAACAGAATTGACACTTACTTGATCAAAAGTGGCTTCAACAGAAGTCAAAATGAACCAACACTTTACACCAAAACAGATCAGCACAGTAAAATACTAATTGTATGTTTATATGTTGATGACATGATTTACACAGGAAATCTTGAGTTAACAGATTTCAAGCATGCCATGCAATCTGAGTTTGAGATGATAGATCTTGGCATAATGAAATGTTTTTTAGGCATTGAGGTTCATCAATCAGCCAAAGGCATTTTTGTCTGTCAGCAAAAGTATGCAGCAGACATCCTCAAACGGTTTCGCATGGAAGGATGCAATCCAGCAGAAACCCCCATACCTTTAGGCACAAAGTTGAGCAAGAAAGATGAAGGTCCTACTTTGGACTCTACTTTATACAAAATTTTAGTAGGCACTTTGTTGTATCTTACAACAACTAGGCCTAACATCATGTATGCAGCTAGCCTTGTTTCCAGATTCATGGAATCACCCAAAGATTCACACTGGAAAATGGCAAAACGAATTTTGAGATATGTAGCAGGAACACTACATTTTGGTTTATGGTACACTACATCTGATTGTAATCAACTTTCTGGTTACACAGATAGTGACTTTGTAGGCATCCTAGATGACAAGAAAATCACATCAAGATATGTTTTTCAACTGGGCACGAACCTGATTTCATGGGCATCGAAGAAGAAGCCAATTGTATCCATATCTTCTGCAGAGGCAAAGTATGTAGTTGCTACCTCAGCTTCATGTCAAGTTGTATGGATGAGAAGATTATTGAAAGACATGTCATAGACAGAAAAGGATCCAACTCCTATTTTCTGTGACAATACATCAGCAATTGCATTATCCAAGAGCCATGTGTTTCACAAGAAAAGTAAACACATTGACACTCGGTTTCATTTCATATGCGAGCTAGTCAATAATGGTGACATTGCACTACAATTTTGTGGTTCTCAAGATCAGCTTGCTGATATCTTCACAAAGCCACTAGGAAAATCAGTTTTTGATTTTCAGAGACAACACTTAGGCATAGTCAGTGCTAATGATTGTAACTGTTGAGTCTAAGAGGGAGTGTTAAATATATTGTTCCCTCAATAGTCTGACCATACACTACCAGTTGTACTGGACAGTTGTACTTTTTATTCTTGTTTTGTCTGAACCTATTTAGCTTAGCTATTTCCCTCATTGTAAAGGTTCCTGAACTTCTTCAGTACTTCTTCATACATTTCAATATACTGTTCTATTCTTTTCTCTCTGCATTTCTCTTTGCTTCACAATTTATCAATAAGCGCAAGAACAAAAGACAAAGGTAAATCCAACAAGGAAGAGGTAGAGGCATAGAGGTAAGCATCTCTTATTGCATTTGAACTATAACAGGTCATTGCTCTCATTGCATTTGAACTATAACTACTCAATAATCTGCAATCCTTCATTTGAACTATAACTTAGGAAATGATCTGCAATCCAAGATTAGTAGAAAATTGATGTAATTACATCATTCTCTGTTGTGCTATGATTACAAAGTTCTTGTAATAGAAATTGAATGTTTGCATGTTAAAGAAAATCGGTACTGAAATGAAAAACAGAAGAAGACAAAAACACGAGAATACTAGCCCTTCTTGTTTTATACAAATCCCATTGGAGATCCACAGATAGCTAAAAAACACTGGAAAGAGGTGTGAGAGAGATGGTAATTCCTCTTGTCCCATCTTGGATGGACCATCTCGCTGTAAAATTTCTAGATTCGTTGAGATCTTATTTTTGGATATGTTGTGATTTTTTATTTGGATTTGTGGATGAGCATGCAAATGGCCATGACAAGGAATTCACTGCAGAGGCCGACCAAATCCATCAAGTAAAGTGGCAAGTGTAGTGACAGGTTGAATCCATCATTTATAATGACAATTGCAGTGACCAACATCCAAACATCCATTAAATGGAGGAAGCTTGCTCCTATTAATGGAAAGACAAAAATGGGAGGATCAAACAAGAGTGATCTTATCAACCACTCATTTGGGTGAATAACATAATTTAGCTTTATTCATTTTGTAAAGCAATTATAAGATCTGAAAAATATAAAGAAAATAAGTTCCCTTCATCCAATAAAAAAAACATGAATTAAAACTTTTAAAATTTATATAAAAAATTAATTAAAAAAGAAAATTAATTAATTAATTTCCAAAACCTTGGAAAACTTTGTAAAACTCAATACCAACCACCTTGACAAGATTTTTGTTCTCATTTCCATTATTATTAGTGTTTTCCTTTAAATTAATAAAAATAAAAATAAAATACAACAATAAAGTTAAACCAAACATTAACTTAGCTCATGATTACATTAATATTAAAATTTAATAGCTACATTAATGTTAATAATAAAAAAAATTGTGAATTTTATTAAAAGTTATCAAAATATTATATCTCTTAAACACAAACATATAAAAAATACACAAATAAAGTGGTTATTGTAGCTCAAACTGAAACTGAACTCGTGCACATATATTCTAGATTTTCTCAGCTAAAAACATAATTATATAGGAAAGAAAGGCATATGGACACTCATGGCAGCTGCTAAGACAGAATTCATGAAACACACTACACTATTGATGTGTATTTTATTAATATGAACAAAACACACTACATTATTGATGTGTATTCTATTAATATGAACATCTACAGTTACACAATATGGTTGCAAGAAGTTACAGAGTTAACAACTTGTAAATAACTAATTAAGTAGAGAAGGATGTAATTAGTTATTTTCCTTAACACTCCCCCTTAATTACATCTGATAAAAAACTATCAGTATCACTATCACCAGCTACCAATGCATTATACTCCCCCTCAAATATAACTTGGTCCCACATTCTCATATGAAAATATCATACTTTTCCTGTGTTAAGAGAAGATTCAAATTCTCCAATTCAAGTGAACTTAATACCACATTCCCCCCATGGCCAACACCTCAAATTGCTTGAAAACAAAGACACACTACATGATCATATAAAGATCTATGTAGGCCTTATTCAATGAGGTCTTACAAAACATGGAGAACACACCTTGCTTATAGCAAAGCTTACAATTTGGAGCAAAAACGTTAGACCAAAAAACTTACTGGAATGTATACTAGGGTGTCGGGTACAACCAAACATGCACCCCTCAAATTACAACAATTTATTTCTTCTTATATTTGCTCGTGAAGGAAAAAACCAAAAATTTAACCAAAAATTATATGTATTTTGTTGCATTCTCTTCTCCATTTTTTCTTTATGTCTCTACACATCTTTCTTCTTCATGGATTTTTGTTTTCCTTTCTTTCTCAGGGTGAGGTTTTGTACATGCAATTTTTACTGCTCAATAATGTGGAAACATTGTCCATAAAATGGCTCGGCGTCACTGATACTTTCTCTTCAACAATAGAAGAGGAAATACTTTTTTCTTTCACACTACTCTCTCCATGGAGACTCTTCTTCATCTATCGACTTTTTTTATCTCTTTGCAGATTTCTTTATAAATCCAAAAATAAATCTCATCACCATGCTTTTTCTCTTGAATTTACCTTTGTCTTGGATTTCCATATTCTTCTGTCATTTGTTACAGTAGATAATTCTAACAGAAACAACAACACCTTCATATTCACCTTCAGATTAAGGTCATGAATCTCAATACAAATATTATCAATAATAATTCCAAAGACTTTAGTAACACTTCCAAACCATTAACACTACTTCTCAACAATTTTCCTAATTACAAAGAAAAAAAAATCTCATCATCTCACAATTACAAAGGTTTGTGAACCAATTTCATCCAACACTTTCTTTTCCATCTCTCTTGCAATCTTTCTTTTCCATTAAAACTGATGTGACAAAGTCTTTGTCACTTCTTTTTATATTGTCTCTTTTAAAATAAAAAAAATCTTGAATCAATGCCTTGGCCACAACAATTTTACATTTTTTCTACTTCAATAATTTTCCAATCCTTTTAATATAAATATTTCTCTACCAAAAAACAAAAAGGAGAACTTCTCAAAATATATCCTTCAAATTATTAACCCAAGAAAAAAGCGATTCCATCACCAACTTCTCTTTCACGGAGGTTTACAGGTGTCTATTGTTTCTTTATTTTGTTGTCATTTTTACATGGATGAAAACTTATTTACCACGGTGACTCCAAGTTCAATCGATGTATCTCTTCAATGTTTCTTCCACCCCTTCAACTGTTCTTTCATGAAGGTTTACACAGATATGGGTACCTTCTCGACTTTGAAAAAAAGGGCGGCTCTCTTCCACAAAATATATCGACACCTTCTTTCTCTTTATCATTCACATATTTTTTACTTCTACACAAAATTCCTTCTCAACACAACACTTATAAATATTATAAATAACACACAGTGAGGCAACGCTCACAATCTATATTTATTTAATGAGGATGGATTACATCATTATATAGGAAACTACTCTACTTAGTCGGTTACATCAAACCACAAATAACTAGAATCTACTTACGCTACTGACTATGTCAACTGACGCTTACAACTGACGTTTGTAATTGACTCTTATAACTGACTCTTACTCCATTATTTCCAAGTCTCTGCCTTAATGGATAATGGATTTACTTCTACACCTAACATCTCCCTAAACAGCTCAAACTTGATCTTTCCAAGAGGCTTAGTGAAAATGTCAGCAGCATTTTCACTAGTATTACAATACATAAGAGCTATTTCATTTGACTGCAACTTTTCTCTAATAAAATGAAAATGAGCATCAACATGCTTTGTCCTTGCATGAAAAATAGGATTCTTCCCAAAATTGATTGAACTTTGATTATCACATTTGATCATCGTAGATTCATTTCATTCTTCTCCAACATATTGAAGAAGTCTTCTTAGCCAAACATCTTCACAAGTTCCTTCACACAAGGATTTATATTATGCTTTAGTATAAGACAAAGATACAATAGGATTCTTTTTACTGCTCCATGAAACAACCCTTGATCCAATGCCAAACGCATATTCAGTGGTTGATATTCGATCATCTGGATTGCCAACCCAATAAGAATCTGAGTAACATGTCAACTCAACATTAGATGCATCAATATATTTAATACCGTAATCAAGTGTTCCTTTTAGATACCTGAGTACTTCCTTTTCTGCATTCCAATGGCTTTCTAGAATTTTCGCCATAAACTGACTTAACACACTCACATAATATGAAATATCAAGTCTGGTTTTGGTGAGATAATTCAAACTACCCACCATATGTCTATACATAATGCCATTCACCTCCTTCAAACCATCATCGGAAGAAAGTTTCACATTCTGCTGGATGGGAACAATATAAGATATACACTGATCCATTTTAAATCTCTTAAGTACTTCTTTGACATACTTACTCTAACAAATAAAAGTTTGGCCTGCATTTCTCCAAACTTCAAGACTCAGGCAGTAATGTAACTCACCAAGATCTTTCAATTCAAAAACTTGTGACAATTGCTCCTTGATTTTATCAATTAATTTCTCTGCATTTCCTGTAATTATCAAATCATCAACATATAAGGAAATCAATACTATATACCCCTGTTCATCAAATTTGGTATACATATTTGGATCACTTTTTCTCATCATAAAACCCTGTTGAAGAAAGAAAGAGTCTATCTTCGCATACCATGATCTAGGTTCCTTTTTTAGTACATAGAATGCTTTCTTTAACTTACACAATAAGTGTTCTTTCCCTTGTTCCAAAAACCGTCCAGGTTGAGTAAGGTAAACCTCCTCCTTTAACTCACCATTCAAAAATGCATATTTAGCATCTAATTGGTGCAACTTCCAATTATACTTTGTAGATAAAGCAATTAACAATCTAATAGTATTCAATTTAGCTAATGGTGCAAATGTTTCAGCATAATCAATACCTTTTTTTTGTGAATACCCCTTTGCAACCAATCTAGCTTTATATTTGTCTATACTACCATCTAATCTAAATTTGGGTTTGTATATCCATTTGCATCCAATGGGATTTTTATGTTTAGGCAATTCAGTGAATTCCCAACTATTATTTTTCATTATAGATTCATATTATTCCTCCATTGCATTTTTCCATTCATCATGTTCATTGGATTCATCAAAACTCATGGGTTCTATGACATTTGAAATGCTACTCATTAGGGAATAGTCTTTATACCTCTCAGGGACTCGAACTTGTCATGAAGATCTTCTCAACTGATTATCTTCCTCCCCACTTTGTGAATATCTATCTTCACCTCTATTTGAACTATGACTGCTTGAATTGTCCATATCACTAAGTCCTTATTGATGTTGTTGTTGTTGTTGCGGTTGTGGCTGTTGTTGTGATGGTTGTTGTTTCTCTTCTTTAACTCCTTCATCAAGAAGTCTATGTCATTCCTGATGACTATTATTGTCATTCCTGAAACCGTCAAAACTGAATGGTTTCCAAGGTTTTCGGCCGAAAAACCATTCTTTCGACCGAAAGGTTGTCGAGCGAATTTCGTAAGTCTGAAAAAATGAAAAGACACATCGTATCATTTCATGTCACGCCAAATTGTATAAATAGGATTTCGACCGAACACATTTAACACAATTCATCAGATGGACAGACAGATATAAGGTCAGGGATAGGGATTTCAAAGCATTTCTATTACTGATTGCAGCTGTATTCTTTTCTTTCTTTATTTCTTCCCTCTGATCCATAGGCTTAATCGGATGATCGATATCGGTACATGCTGGTTTTCTAGAGCACTTAAACAAAGTTTCGAATCATATTTCTGGTTTCTGTTGAATAAGGTAATTGATGTTTGTTCAAGTTTTTATGGGAATAACAATTTATATGTTGAAAGATAAATGTTGAGCATTTTTTCGAGGTGAATTATTTGTTGAACATATATTTTACACATAACTATAAAAGTCATGGGAAACAAAAGTTTGTGCAAGAGAAAATACGATCACACTCGAGATTATACTCACCAAATTGAACAAAGGAAAGATCTTTATCCGAGAAAGAAACAAGAACGTGAAAATATTCAAGAAACAAACGATGATAATGTTCATAGAGATTTTTGACAAGAAGAAGTCCAACCAGGTATGCATACACATATGATGATCGAGCAAACGACACACATTGGGACTGTATTCAGAAAGTACATAATTCAAATTTAAAATATTGTAAATTTAATATAATTGATTGTAATTATAAATTGTTGTTTTTCAAAATTTACATAAATAGATTTATCTCATAATGTCAAAGAAGACGTTGAAACCAAAATTGAAGCAGAAGACGTTGAAACCAAAATTGAAGTAGAAGACGAATAACCTATAGGTATGTACATAAATTTAGATAATACAAGATGAACTATCAAATATATATAATTTAGTGAATTTATGTTCATGTTATATTTTTTAATATAAAATGTAAATTGAAATATGTAGGAGAATCTATCAACATTGATGATGAAATATTAGAAAATGTTGATACTAACAAATTTGGGAAGAAACAAGCTAAGCATTATATAAGATATCGAACTAAGAATATGTATAATACTTTTTTCAAGGATGAAGTAGTAACAGTACAAGCTCAACTTTTACCTTGTCTAGTGAAGTCGAGAAAGTTAAAAGAAGCTACATCATTATTGGGTATTCAAAAGTCGACAAAGGATACAAAGGTGACACATAATGTCTTTAACAATATAACTAGTGTATTAAAATCTTTTGGAAAATCTTGAAAAGAAGATGTCCTTGTTGCACGTAGAGCGATACAAACATCAGTTGTTTCATCTAGCAATATAAAAGATCATTTGACATGACACATGGCAAAAATGTTGGGAATGTTAAGAAAAATATTGCACAAACATAGAAAATTTTGTTTCCAAATATATGTAAATGATGAACTGGCTTGTTGGATAGTGATTTCTAGACAACCCTACAAAGATAGACTTGCAGAAAATGTTAATGAATTGGCTCGTAATTGTTGGTTGGAAGAATCTCGTGTTTCACCACATACAAGGGATGGGTTGAGACGAAGAATAGCACAAAATCAATATGAAGAACATCCAAAACACATATTGCCAATGACAAAAATAGATTTGTTTAATAAGTTCAAAGAAGAGCACAAAGAAGTTAAAATTTCTATCAATACATTTGTGCAGCAAAATCCATGGTTTGTTATAACCATCACTGTCCATGACACGTGTTGTTGTCGTTATCATGTGGATTTTGAGTTGTATTATGACATTTTTTTGGATTTTGGTAAAACTTTATGGCCAGGTTCACCTCCTCCTTCCACATTTCATGTTTTTTTATCTGAAATTCTATGTGAAAGAGAAGATGATGATTTATTTTACAAAAAAAAATGTGTTGGTGGAAAGAAATGTGATCATTGTGGAAATCTATTTTTGTTTCATTCAAAGTATCATATTGATATGAATTCTCAATCATTTTCTAATATAAGATTCAATTGGAAGATATATGAATATATGAGCAGCACGAATCCACATTCTTAAAATGTTATTTCCAAAAGGATTGATTTGAAGGTAGATAATATCAGCATTATAGAATTTTTGAAGAAGTTTGACGAAGAAATCTATAAATACACCAAGCATTCACATAGATATCAATGGCAAGATCTACAATTCAAACAATCCCATGAAGTGTTTCCACCGGGGACAATTTTGTCTGTAGTTGATTTTGCAGAGAATTGCACATTCGCTGCACAAAAAGAAATATAGAGAGAATATTATAATTCTGATCAAGTCACGATATTTGTCCACATTCTATATAGAAATGCTCAATGGAGTCTTCCAAACATAGAAATAACCAACGAAAATCGACATGTTATTAAAGAATATCACTTTTATATAAGTGATGATCGAGCACACGAAACACATTATGTACAACATTGTTTTGACAAATTTTATGATTCATTGAAAGAATTTGAAATTAGACTCGATCAACATTGGATATGGTCTAATGGGTGTGCGGGTCAGTTCAAGTCTGCACAATCATTCTATTGGTTATGCCATCTTCATAAAAAATTAAACATTACACATTGTTGGAATTTTTTTGACACTGGTCATGGAAAAGGAGAGCACGTTGGTGCAGGGGCATGTATAAAACAAGTACTTCAAAGGTATCAACTGAACGTTCATGCTGATCGATTTGAATCCGCTAAACAAGTTGTTGAATGGTGAAACATGGCGCTAAGCCATGAATATAATTCGTTAAGGGATGTGCGCAGGTGTGTCTATGTATAAATGTTACATGTATATGCATAGGATATATAAATTTGAATGTGTTCGAATTTATATTCAATCTTCAATCATTTTCTTGAGAGATTTCAAGTTAACAAGTTCTTGTCTTGTGCAGGCTTTTTTGGTGTGTTGGAATCGAAGATGTAAATAGATCAATCCCATATAACGCCAGTACAATCCTTGGGACCATAAAAATACATTCAGTTAAAACAAAATGTTTTCAAAATGGGTTTGCATTTGATAAACGAAATGATTCTTGTTTTTGTTCAGTTTGCATAGAGGACACAAAATCCATAGATATTTGTGAGAACGAAAATGCAGGATATGTTAAATCTTGGAGACATACTAAACTTAATGTAAAAGAGAAAATTCCATTTGTAAGCTTAGATGAGATAGAATCAAATGAAACTATAGTGTTAGTTGATCGCGATAGAGTTTCTGATCTTGTTATAGAAGGTCAAATTTTTATGTTTAATTTTTTTCAAATAACTTGTAGATACATACTTGTGTGATAATCTAACACGAATTATTTGTTGTCCAATATATCCAATTATTTGCAGAAGATGTTTTTTCCATGGTTTCACCTATAGACAACACTAAAAACATGAAATATTATTTGATGTGACGCACATAACAAAAGATGAGGCTATTAGAAGATTTTGATGATAACAGTTTTATATATGAAAGAGGATCCATTGTGTTGAAATGATATTTTTTTCAAGAAACCCATCAAACCGATACTCATGTTCACTTTCAAGACTACCAGTCAGATGTCACAAGTTATCAATATAATCATTTGGTATGTGTAGCATGCACAAAGTTAATAGAAGTTCAATAAAAAAAAAAGGTTAGAAAATGGAAAATGTCTAAAGTCAATCATGAATGAATAATTGAAGATGGAATACCATTACGTTGTTTTTAAACAAACATGGCATATGTGTACACTTCAGAATTTTTAATTTTTCATTGAAAGTACATTCCAGATTTTGATAACTTGTTTTGACTATCTTCAAACATAATTTCAATTATGATATTTATAATACTATGTATAAAAACTCACTTGGGAACTGCACCCGAATTAGTACCTAAAAGTATATTGTTAATACTTACAACCTAATTAGTATAGGATTTAGGGAACTACTAATTTATATGGAAGTGAAAGAACCATTTGATAACTTATACCCCTATCGATACCCAAAAGTATGTCATTAGGGAATTTCACCCTAATTAGTATAGAAGTAAAAGACATGCTTGGGGTACACCTTATTTTACAAATATAGGAGTGATAGAACAACTTAATGAATTTGCATCTTAGTTAGTGCTAAAATTATGTTCTTGGGATTTAAACAAGAATTAATATAATAACAAGGGAACCACTTGTGGTGCACCCTATTTGAATAAGAGTAAGAGAAGTACTTTCAAATTATGACACCCCCATTAATACCCAAAAGTATGTTCTTGGGGAATTCCACTCTAATTAGGATATGAATGAGGGAATCACTTGGAAATTTATGCCCAAGTATGTTATAACCTA
>JZKD02S1672951.1:289164-312975 GCA_000966675.3 Picea glauca | reverse complement strand
CTCATTCTTATCCAAAGATGCCATTTCTTCGTCCATGGCCCTTTTCCAGAGATTTCCATCCTCTGAATCCACTGCCTCCCTGACAGTTCTAGGATCATCATCAGTAATAGACAAATAAAAATTTGAACACAAATAATATGGACTATACCATTCTCGTAGCCTTATTTCTCGGTCTGATCTCCTTAATACCGGAGTACGAGGATCTTCTTCTTCTGATTCATGTTCTTTTGTAGAGTTTGATTTGTCATCCTTTAAATCAAACTCTCTCTTCTCTGATTCTTCCTTACTTGGTAGGGCTTACTGTTTAACAACATCCTTCATTTCTCCAAATACCACATCTCGACTATACACTACCTTCTTAGTTTCTGGGTTCCAAAGCTTATAACCTTTGAGACCATCTTTATATCCAATAAAGATACACTTTTCAACCTTCTTATCCAACTTACTCATGTTTTCCTTTGGAACATGAACATATGTATCGTAACCAAAAACCTTGAGATGTGTGAGAGAAGGTTCCTTACTAGTCCATACCTCTTGTGGAGTCTTTTCGTCCAATGCCAATGAAGGTGATCTGTTGACCAGGTAACATGCAGTACCCACTGCCTCTGCCTAGAATTCTTTCCCTAACCTGACACCACTGAGCATGCACCTTGCTTTTTCCATCAGTTTCCTATTCATCCTTTTTGCAACTCAATTCTGCTGAGGTGTATATGGAGTAGTCTTCTACCTTTCTATACCACACTTCTTACAGAATTCTTCAAATTCATTTCTGTAGAACTCTCCGCCATTATCTGTCCTCAACACCTTAATTCTTTTCTCTGTTTGATTCTCAACAAGAGCCTTAAACTCTTTAAACCTGTCAAAGACTTCATATTTCTTCCTGAGGAAATATTTCCAAGTATTCCTCGAAAAGTCATCTATAAATGAGACATAGTACACAAATTTTCCCAATGATGGTACCGACACAGGTCCAAAAACATCACTGTGAACTAGCTGTAAAATTCCTTCTACCCTCGTTGCACTAGAGGGGAATCTTACTCGATTTTTCTTTCGATATAGACAATGTTCACAGAAATCAAAATCTAGAGATCACTTAGACATACCTTCAACCATACCTTTACCATGTAGTAGTCGAAGACCCTTCTCTCCGATATGCCCCAGTCTTTGATGCCACAACATAACCTTTTCTCCAAAGACTGTAGTAGTTCTTTCTTCTTCAACTCCAATATCAGGAACAATGGAACTATTACACCCATCACTAATAGTGTTTCCTTGCATCTTATACAGATTTCCAAATTGAACTCCCCTCAACAACACCATTTCTCCTCGAAC
This sequence comes from Picea glauca, assembly GCA_000966675.3. Classification (NCBI taxonomy): domain Eukaryota; kingdom Viridiplantae; phylum Streptophyta; class Pinopsida; order Pinales; family Pinaceae; genus Picea; species Picea glauca. The sequence continues at coordinate 311,643 of JZKD02S1672951.1, read as the reverse complement.
CATCCTGCAGGTTTCCTTTTGAAATATTGTTTTTACCCCTGCATCGTCCATTTTTCTTACAAAAGTCAAATTTCTAACCAAACCTGGGATGTGCAGAACACCAGGTAGTTTTATAATCCTTCCATCGATGAGCCTCAATTTGACCCTTCCTCTTCCTATGATTTTGGTTGTCGAATCATTACCTAAGAAAACATTACCTCTGTCATACCTTTCATATTTGCAGAACCACTCCCTGTGGGGAGTCATATGAAAGGATGCACCAGAGTCAACCATCCATGACTCATGATTTGCATGTGTGATTGAAGAGGCCAAGTACACATCCCCTCCTTCTTCCTTGGAGGTCTTTTCTTCTGTAGAAGAAGATTCTTTAGATCCCTTCTTTTTCTCAACTTTGGATCTACATTGTTTCTTATAGTGCCCTTCTTTTCCACATCTCCAACATACCTTTACAAACTTTTCGGGAGATGTAGATCTACCCTTAGACTTAAATCTCCCACTTGATAAATTAGATCTATTTCTTTCCTAGGAACGTCCTCTTGCAAACACTGCGTCTTTGCTATGTCCATACATATTCTTCCGTTTCATCTCCTCCGACAACAAGGATGAGACCACTTCTTCAAACTTCAAGGAAGTTGTATTACTACCTATGGCCACAACCAGACTATCCCACGAGTCTGGTAAAGAATACAACAAACTGATACATTTATCTTCATATGAAATTTTAATCTCAATAAATACTAACTGACTTACCATAGTATTGAAGGCATTCAAATGATCTGCCACTGAGTCTCCATCTCTCATCCTCATGTTATACAACTTCCTTCTTAGGAATAGTTTATTTACCAAGGACTTAGACAGATACAACTTCCCCAACTTTTCCCATAAATCCTTGTCTATAGCTTCATCTAACACATTCAGTAATACTGAATCGAAGAGACACAGTGATGCAGGAGCATCGTAAGCGACCCAAAAAAGAAAACACAAAGGTGAAGGACAATTGGAATTGCACCAGTGCACGTTCTGAGACATTTTGAATTTGAATGAAGGAACATTAATGTAATAGTTAGGAGAACGTATTTGCATTTATGTTTTGGGAGATTGTAAAATAGATCTTGAGAATTGCTCTCACTTGTCAGATATGGAGGAATTTAAGTTTAATGAATGTAAAGTAGTTGTAGCATTTAATTCTGATTATATAGCTAGATCTAAAAGAGGGAAAACTCTAGAAACATCTCTCGTAGGTATTGTATTGTAATCAATTCTCATTGTAAGATGTAGAGCTGTAGAGAAAAAGAGCATAGAGAAGAACATAGATTGTAGGATTGTATAAGAAGATATATTTTTCTATTGAACCCATGTACAAGAGCACTAGGATTAATATAAAAATGCTTTAATTCCATTTCATGGTGTTGTGGTGGTTGTTGTTTACATCTATTTTGAATGGTATGTTTACAGTTTCCTTATGTTCCTTGTTCTGCATTTGTTTCAATGTCATGTGTGTGTATGCTCGTGATTTCATGTTGAATGTATGAAGTCTATGAGAAGAGAAGTATGAGTTTCAATTGTTTCTCTTCGTGAGAAATTCTGCAAGGAGTGGAGTGAGAGTCTACAAGAGCGTGTTGACAAATTTATGAGTTTTATCTCAGAAAAGCTCAGGAGAGATACCGTTGTTATCATACCAGTAGGAGTACAAGTATCACACAGATCCATGCAAGGTGTGCGCAGGCTAGAGTTGAAGTCTTAGACTATTCCAACCAAGGATAAGGTTGAAGAACTGTTGTTGCAAAGGAGTGCACAGAGTTGAAGAGTGAAATAATTAGGACATAATTGTGAATGCCGCAAGGAGTGCATGCAGGAAACTTTTTGAAGCCTTGAGTTTGCAGCAAAGAAAATCTCAGGAGGGCTAGAACCTCTGAAGGATTCAAAGGGAGATAAAGGTCGAGGTCACCTGTAAAAGAGAAGGCTCAAAAGGGTTGATGCCAGAGTGTTGGTGAGGAGCATTGGAAGTCTGGACAGATGGTGGAAACACTTCGAGGAAGAAAGACCGGGTGTCGTAGACCGTTGGATATCGTAGATCAGAAGAAGGGTTAAGGAAGAGGATCATTTGGTATCCATAAGTTTAGAAGGAATAGTGGTCATTGGATCTGGATCAACGAGATTCATTGATCTCGCATTCGAAATTTGTCGTTTCGGAATTCATGGCACAGAAGAAGTTGTGAATCAAAGCCGAGAGTTGTGAATTCCTGATCTGCAAAGTCTTGATAGAAGCAGGACCATCAGATCACGAGAAGCTCAGATTTGTTTATCGGGATGAGGAGTCATCGCAATTTCGGTTATCAATGGAGGGTGTTGTTGCATTGCAAATCATCGATAAGTGAAATTTCAAAGTGCCAAAACATTTGGGTCCCAGGTTTTAGACACAGGTCACATCGGGAAATTCAAGGGAGAATTCAAAGAGTCGCCAACCTTTTGGGGTTTCAAAGATTGAGGGAGTGAGAGGAACTCACATCAGTGATCGCGAAGTCACAAAAACTGAAATACTTTTTGGGTGAAGATTGTGGTCACATCAGCTAGTCATGTGGGTAAGAGTTGGCGCTTAGTGCTTTCTCACACATCCATAGATCCAAAGGAGGACCTGTGGATAGACACTTGTGTGTGGAGGATTCCTATGGGGAATCAAGGAGTCAACCAGACTCAAAGGGAGGGGTTAAGAATAATGCTAGACTAGGAATTCATGCAGAACTTATTGCGGTAGGGGTGTTGCGTCACACAGTCAGATTGTGCTATTTTCCTTTCAATCCAACTTTTTCCAGTCATCTGCAAAAGTTCCTGTAGGTGAAGTACTTGGATCTACCGTGATCCATTGATCTCTCTCCACCAACAGATCTTCCATATTGCGCTTCCACAACTTAAAACTTTTCCCATTAAACTTCTCGATATCCATATTCAAATTGCTTGCCATTTCTTTTCACCTGAAAAAGCAATACCACAAATCTCCCACTGTAATAAGGCTTATCACAGTCTTGAGCCAAACCCTTGACCACAAAGGCGTCCCCCTGAAGCTAATAAAGCTCTGATACCAAATGTAAACTCTAACCTTGTACAATATCTACTGCAAACAAATATTCAGAAAAAGAACATAAAAGATACAATGAAAAATACAAACATTACACAGAGATTTTTCCCCTGGAAACCCAAACCGGGAAAACCAACATATTCTATATTCATTCATTGTGTTACAATGTTTACAATACAAAATACATATAGGAGCCAGCAACATCCAAAACCCTAACCCAATGACCTGGATTAGTCCAAAACCCTAATTCCTTAACCAGAAATAGAAAACCATCAGCAAATAAACCATGTACCGAAAAACCACCTAAATATAATGTGGTCTTGATGCAAAAAAAAAAAAAATCAGGGGCGCTGCACATGAACCCCTGCATACCCGATGCATACACTCACACTACTACTCGTGCAAAGAATATAACACATACCCAACACTTAGATCCATGTAGTTGCAGCTCAACACCTTGGGAAAACAATTCCCAGTAGTTCTCTCACATGGAGAGAATGCTCAAGAGCCTGAAAACCCACTTCTTCAACTGCACACGAGCCTGATAACCCGACTCTTTGGTCCAATTTACCCAGAAAATTCTTCCAAGCTTCCCAAAAATCCAGGTATGGTGATGGAAACAAACTACTGATGATCAGAGTGAGGAAGTGAATAATGAAGGAATGATAGGAAAATGAACTAAGTTCACAAAACATATTTTCATTCCTTTAACTTGACACTTTTCAAGCTAGGAACCACATGGGCTCCACTTGGTGATATGTTCCTCACTCTTTAAAACTTAGGATAAACTCATTATCCCACAATTGAAACTTTAGGAAATATTATAATAATATTTCCTTGGCTTAACCCCCCTTTCCTATACTCTTATCCCCCTTTCCATTTCTAGTGGAGGTTTTCCCCCCATCTCTTTTGCGTGGTTGTTCTGCAACAATTATGTATTTTATTAATTCATTATGTGTGATTACATTTTACAATGTTATTCTCTCTAGCCTTTTAGCATCTAGGATTACCAACCTAATCACATAAGAACTCTAGCCTCAAAACATATAAAAATGCACTCTAACCCAAAGTGTGTTATCTCACCGGCCTATATGTACATTACAACTAGGGTTCAACCTCGGGGTATTAAATTCCCATTCACCTTATTTATGCACTATCCTCAATTTATTATATACAAATGTACAATAAAAAACTTCAAAATTCTTCAAAACAATGTGGGTACTCTTCCTGCATAACATATTCATACTCCCAAGTTTCATCCTTGGGAACGTACCAGGTCCTTTGGACTTTTACTAGCTCTACAGATTGATTTGAGATCTTCTTGACCTTATGATTCATTATGCACACTGAATGTACTTGGAAGTCTCTTTATTTCTCCACCCAAATCACATTCCAATCAATTACATGATTAACATAAGGTACATACTTTTTAAGATAGGATAAATGGAATAAATTATGAATGCACATGGATTCAGGTAATGTCAGCATGTATGTAACAATACCAATCCTCTCTAGGATATAAAATGGTCCAAAATATTATGTCGCTAGGTTTGAATAGTTCCCCAACTTCAAGGATGTTCTTTAATCCATCACTTACAAGAGCATGTGGTCAACCACTTTAAACTCTTTGTGAGATATGCCCTTATATTCATAACTTGTCTTTCTGTCTTGGGAAACCTTTAATTTATTCTTAATATTCACCATCTACTCCTCCATTCCCCTAAGCAATTATGGTCCAACAACTACTTTTTTTTTTGGGTTATCCTAACTGACTAGTCTGTTGTACTTTCTTCCATAAAGTTCCGCAAATGGGATCATCCTTAAATATTATTGATACTCATTATTATAAGTAAAATCCACTATGTGTGGATAATCTTCCCATTTGAATGGTTTATCCATCACATACATCCTTATCATATCCTTGATCACTTGGTTGAATCACTCTATTTTCCCATTTGACTCTGGATGATAGGTTACGTTAAAGCTCATATTTTTCCCAAATCCTTTGAATAATCCCTTCCAAAATTTTGATGTAAATTTGGGATCTCTGTTAGTCGCAATTGCCTTAGGAACACCATGTAGCCTACCAATTTGTGTCATATAAATATCAACAATGTTAATTTCCTTTTTGACTGATCTTTCTTGGAATAAAATGAGCAGCCTTAGTAAGATTATCCACTACCACCATCATGTAATTATGTTGTTTGGTTGTTCTAGTAATCTTAGTTATAAAATGTATTGTTACAACTTCCCATTTCCAATCAGGAATGAGTAATGGTTGTAGCGACCCAGCTGGGTGTTTTTTCTGAGCCTTGACTTTTTGACATTCAAAACATATAACTATATGATCAACCACCTCTTTCTTCATACTTGGAAAATAATATTGGCTCTTGACTTCTACAACAGTTTTATGGTATCTTGGGTGGCCTGCACAAGGCACATTATGAATTTATTTTAATACTATAATTTTCAACTCCTAAAGATTTGGCACATAAATTGTGTTCTTGTAAGTGAGGATTACATATTCTCTCAACTCATAATCTTTAATTTTTCACTACAAATTGTGAAAATTCCAGGTCCCATCATCTTGCCTTCTTGGTCTATCTTTGACCAAAGAAAGGCTCTAAGTTTCAACTATAAGTTAATTTATTTTCTGTTGTTTTATAACAACAAACAGTCTAAAAGTATTTTGTTGATTTGTTACAGTTATGTTTTTTATTTTGGGTGCTCTAGCATGTCCCTTTTGTCACCAAAAATTAGTACATGCATATCAAAACAAACATAACACACCTAAACATAATTTACTGTTCAATATGAACAGATCTAAGAAACTAAATAATGCATTTGTAGACACAGGTATTTTTGGTCAACATGACCCTGGATAAAACCCCCCCGGGGAAAACCAATTTGGAATATGTAGGTATATATGAGGAAAGTAGAAGAAGGGTTACAGTAAACACAATATATGAAAGAACCTGATACAATAGAAACTCCAACTGAGTTGATATACAAGCTCGAAATCAACAGATGTGCCCCAGAATTGATGCAGGAACATCACAAGTAGCAAGCACGCGAAGATGGAAGATAGCTGGGACAAGCACCAGTGCATTTCAACACGTTGTCCAAAGTGTTTTGAAATGTTTTTGAAATAAATGTGCGGATATTAAATGAAATAATTAAGAGGAGACGCACTTGTAGATTGTAATCAGACCTTGAGCGATCCGCTCTCGTCTGAAGTAGGTAGAGGCATTTATGTGTAGTAAATGTAAGTAGGTAGCCTTGAATTCTATATTAGACAGTTTTAGGAGCTGATGGAAAACTGACTATAGGCAGGTGCCAAATCTAGCCATGGAAAGAGAGATGCATAACATACGCGCCAAACTCATGGACATGGAAATAAAACAGAGGTGCACAGCCGTTGCTGGAGATGTCAGTGAATTTGAAAGTGAAGATGAAGTTGGACATGAAGGAGAAGAAGTTGCAGCAGAGGATGCAGCAAGTGAACATTTGATTAGGGTTGTTGCAAGAATGAGTGCCAGGGCGAAAATGGACATACCAGTATATGAAGGAAGCCTGGATGTTGAAGAGCTTCTAGATTGGATTAGAGCTCTGGACACATATTTTGACAATGAAGATGTCGTGGAAGACAAAAAGGTCAAACATGTTGTCACAAGATTGAAAGGACATACAACATTGTTGTGGGATGAACTACAAGATGATAGACGTTGCAAAGGCAAGCAAAAGATCAAGAGTTGGGATAGAATGGTTGTGAAGATGAAAGCGAAATTCATACCTAGGGATTATCAAATCACTATGTTTCGAAGGATGCAGAATTTGAGACAGAAGCTGATGTCAGTGAAGAAGTACACTGAAGAGTTCTACAAGCTTAACATCAGGGCAGGTCATCGCGAAGGTGATGATGAGAAGGTTGCCAGGTATATGAATGGCATGAGATATGACATTCAAGATGAGATGAGCATGATGATCATTCAAATGGTGGAAGATGCTTATTAGATGGCTCTAAAGGCTAAAGAGAAGCTGAGCCAAAAGAAAAATCAGAGAGGTCGAGGTAGAAGTTAGCCCAGAGGCAAAACAGTTGTCCAAGATAGGAATTAGAAGCCTAAGGAGGAATGAAGGAAACCTCAATCTCAAACTGAGAGAGGTGGAAGCTCACAGAGAGGGAAATATATTGAATAGAGAGGACAGTATGATGATAACAACACTTTTCCACGCACTAGAGGAAGAGGAAGAGGTAGAGGTGGAGTAGTAAAATGCTTCACATGCAGAAAGAATGGACACAAATATTATGAATATCCAGATAAGAAGAAAGAGATAGATGATGTTGAAGGCGAAAGATCACTGGTGATGAGGAAAGTTCTCTTAACGCCAAAAAAGAAGGTGGAGAATCTAGTGCAAAGAACAGTCTTTTCTGGACTACTTGCAAGACCAAAGACAGGGTATGCAAAGTCATCATGGACAGTGGTAGCACAGACAATATTGTTTCTACATAGATGGTAGAAAAGCTAGTGCTGGAGGCTAATGAGCACCCAAGTCCATACAGAGTTTCATAGCTACAAAAAGGACATTAGGTAAATGTCACTAAACAATGTTTAGTTGAATTTAAAATAGGAGGATATAACGATAAGATATTGTGTGATGTCATTCCCATGGATGTTTGTCATCCATTTCTAGGTAGACTGTGGCAATATGACAGGAATGTGGTTCATGATGGGAGGAAGAACACATACACCCTAGAGAAGAATGGGAGAACTCACATGTTGTTGCTGATTAAGGACAAAGAGGCGAAACCTGAAGTAAGCAACACTGTACTTCTCATGAGTGGGAAGGAACTTCTTAAAGAGGTTAAGAAGAAGGAAGATCCACAATTCATTGTGGCTAGGAAATCTAGAATTGTTTTGACTAGCACAAGAGTGGATGATTTACCAGAAGAAATCCAGTAGCTATTGGAGGAATTTGCTAATATAGTAGTGGAGGAACTACCTAATTCGTTGCCACCTATTAGAAGTATAAGTCATCAGATTGATCTTATGCCTGGAGCTAGTCTACCAAACAAAGTAGCATACAAATTGACGCCGCAGGAGAATGAAGAGGTCAAAAGACAGGTCCAGGATTTAATGGACAAAGTGTTAGTCAGAGAAAGCTTGAGTCCATGTGTTGTTCTGACAGTACTCAGTCCAAAGAAAGATGGAGGTTGGAGGATGTGTATAGACTCAAGGGAAATTAACAATATGACCATTAGGTATAGATTCCCATTTCCAGGAATGGATGATTTGATGGATTTCTTGAGTGGAGCGAAATTTTTTTCGAAGATTGATTTGAAAAGTGGATATCATCAGATTCATATGAGAGAAGGTGATGAATGGAAAACAACATTCAAGACCAATGAAGGGTTGTATGAATGGCTTGTTATGTTGTTTGGCTTAACAAACACGCCAAGTACTTTCATGAGATTTATGAATGAAGTCCTGAAGGATTTCATCGGAAAATTTGTCATTGTGTATTTTGATGACATATTGATTTTCAGTAAAACAGAGGCAGAGCATCTGAAACATTTGGCTACAGTGATGCAGAGGCTACAGCAAGAGAAGTTGCTGATAAATATGAAAAAATCCTCATTCATGAAGATAGATCTCAGTTATTTGGGTTTTGTTATTTCTGTAGACAAGTTGAAGATGGATCCAGTAAATTGGAGGTGATTAAGAATTGGCCATCACCAAAGAGTATCTTTGAAGTTCAAAGTTTTCATGGATTGGCTAGTTTCTACAAGAAGTTCATTAGGAATTTTAGTGGAATTAGTGCACCGATGATGGACACAGTGAAGAAGAGACACCAGTCTTTTCACTGGACAGAAGAGGCTGAGAAAAGCTTCAATTTGTTGAAAAGGAAAATCACGGAACAACCAATTTTGGTGTTACCAGATTTCAAAAAGACATTTCAAGTAAAATGTGATGCAAGTGGATTTGCAATATGGGAAGTCTTGAGTCAAGAAGATAGACCGATAGCATACTTCAAAGAGAAGTTGAATGAAGCCAAAATAAAGTACTCCACGTATGACAAAGAGTTTTATGCAATCATACAAGCACTGAAGAAATGGAGACACTATTTGATTCCTAAGGAGTTTGTCTTATATAGTGACAATCATGCTTTGCAATTTGTGACTCAACAGGAGAAGTTGAATCAAAGACATGTTAAATGGGTTGAATACATGTAGAATTTTACTTTTGTAATTAAACATATTTCTGGAACTGTTAACAAGGTTGTTGATGCTTTGAGCAGGATGTGTTTTCTTATGTAGGAGTTTAGAGTCAAAACATTGGGTTTTGGTGATCTCAGGAACATGTACATAGATGATCTAGACTTCAAAGAGGCATATGAAGTAGCTGAGAATCTAGTTCTTAGGGAAAAAAGTCAATGGATAGAATATATTATCCAGGAAGGATTATTGTTCAATGGTAATCAAATTTGTATTCCAAAATGCTCCATGAGGGCGAATCTATTGAAGGAGAAACATAGCAGAGGATTGGCCGAACATTTCGGTCATGACAAGACGTTCTCAAAGTTAAATGAGTCATATTTTTGGCCAGGAATGAGGACAAGCGTCAAAATATTCATGGTCAGATGTAGAATTTGTCAGCATTCAAAAGGAAAAAGGCAGAATGCAGGCTTATATCAAACGTTACCCATACCTAAGAGTCCATGGGATGCAGTAAGCATGGAATTCATATTGGGGCTGCCGAGAACATAAAGAGGGTTCGACTTGATCTTTGTAGTGGTGGACACATTTTCTAAGATGGCACACTTTGTACTGTGTCAGAAAACCAGTGACGCAACTCACATTGCGAATCTATTTTTCAAAGAAGTCATTCAACTTCACGGCTTACCAAGGAGCATAGTTTTGGATCAAGACACCAAGTTCGTGGGACACTTCTAGAGAACCTTATGGAAAAAGCTGGGAACAAACTTGTCGTTCAGTTTAGCTTATCATCCTCAGACGTATGGATAGACAGAAGTTGTGAACAGAAGTTTGAGAGACTTGCTGAGGAGTTTGGTGACAGAACATCACAGTCAGTGGGACAATATTTTACCACAGGAGGAATTTGCATATAATGATTCAATCAACAGAAGCACGGGGCAGAGTCACTTTCAAATTGTTTATGGCATGCATCCAAGAGGAGTTTCTAATTTAATGGATTCAGAACAGAACGCAATTAGGAGTGCTAGTGCAGAGGATTTCGCAGAAGCGATGAAGGAGCTTCATAACCAAGTTAAGGAGCGATTGCAAAACTCGAGCCAAGAGTATAAGCAAAGAGCAGATCAACACAGGAGAGAAATTTAGTTCGAAGTTGGTGATTTGATTCTTACACACTTGAGAAAGGAATGGTTTGCAAGGGGTACATATAATAAATTGAAAATGAAGAAAATTGGGTCGTGCAAGATCATAAAGAAATTTGGGGTGAATGCATATGAGATTGAATTACCCAAGGGGATCGAAATTTATCTGATATTCAATGTCTCATATTTGTACCCTTACAAAGCTGGTGAAGTAGGATAAGATAGTGAACAGACAAAGGTTTATTGGGCTAAACAAATGCCTGTAGCAGAGAAACCACAAATGGAAATTATACTGGACAAGAGAGTTAGTAAGAGGACCAGGCGAAAGGAATATTTTGAATACTTGGTCAAGTGGAAGGGACATCCAGTTGAAGACGCCAGCTGGGAAAATGAGGCAGAGATCCAGAAGCATGGACAGACCATGCTAGAGCTCATGGACAGGAGTCCATGAAAATTTTCAAGTGAGGGAGTATGATGCAGGAGCATCGCAAGTAGCAAGCACGCAAAGACGGAAGACAGCTGGGACAAGCACCAGTGCATTTCAACACATTCTCCAAAGTGTTTTGAAATGTTTTTGAAATAAATGTGTGGATATTAAATGAAATAATTAAGAGGAGATGCACTTGTAGATTGTAATCAGACCTTGAGCTATCCGCTCTCATCTTAAGTAGGTAGAGGCATTTATGTGTAGTAAATGTAAGTAGGTAGCCTTGAATTCTAGATTAGATAGTTTTAGGAGCGGAGGGAAAACTGACTATAGACACCCTCATCTTGTATCATTGTAACATTAGCATGATCAATCGAGCATAGAGCATAGAGGAGAAGAAGCAAAGAGTTGTGAAGAAGAGGCCGTGTACATAAGTCCTAAATTAATACATGAAGCTTTGATTCAGACTTATGGTGTTGTGATATTCTCTATGTATGCATGTTGAATGTTATGCTCATGGGTTTTTTTACTCTTTTTGTTGTACATTTGCTTTTATGCTATGTATGTATGATTTCTTGTTAAATGTTTGGAATCATAAAGAGGAAGAGTAAGGAATGAGTTTCAATTGTTTCTCTATCTAAGCAAGAATTCCTGCAAGGAGTGCGTTGACAAGGGTTCAGAGTTTCATCTCTGAAAGCTCAGAAGAGATAACGTTATTCTCATTCTCACAGGAGTGCAAGTTAAGCATAGGAGGCGTGCAAGGTGTGCGTAGGCCAAGTAGAGACTCAGAGCCTACAATCTGAGTGAAATTGTTGAAGGACTGTTGTCGCAACAAGTGCACAGAGTCGAAGAGGTTCAAGTACTAGAGCGTATTTGAAGAAGTGCCGCAAGGAGTGCGCATAGGAGTTATCCCCAGAGTACTTGAGGATTTTCAAGCAAGATCAAGAGGGATAGAGCCTTCAAAGTTGTCATAGAAAATCTCAAGAGGGCTAGTGCCTTGAAGTGTTGGAAGGAGGCATAGCAAGGTTGTTTTGCAGGTGGACAAGTTTCATGAAGGAATACCTTGTTCATTTCGTAGGAGTTGTCAAAGAGGAATTGGATGGTCGGAATTCTCCGTGGAGAATTTGAGAAGTCCCGAGAGCCGTCAGATCTTGCAGAGGAGCAGGGAAGTTATGGCAAGTATTCTTCAAGTGAAATCTCAGGAGAGATTGGACCGTAGGATCCAAGTTGACAAGAGTCATTGGATCACTCGTGAATTCTCACTTCGGGGATTCGTGAGTTGAAGGACCGAAAACGTTGCTTAAAGATTCACGAAATCGCGAAGTACAAAGTCCCGACAAGGGGAGAAGTTTCGTTGTGGGGCCAGCATTAATAATGAGTCAGAATTCATCATTTCAGGTTTCGACAGTTGGAGAGTCGAGAATTTTGTCCCGAAAGTCTCGAAGTCACGAGTTGCGATAGGGAGTAACGAGGAGTTCGGGGTCTCGGCACTTCGGGTGTCGGGATACAAAGGAGGCAGGCCTTGGGGAGCGAAGTCGCAAAGTGCCAAAGTTGGGCACGAGGGACACATGGTAGAACCAAAGGTGGGCCTGCATGATAGATAGGTGGACACGCGTCACCTAGTTGAAGGAGTCGGCATTACGTTGACTTCTCACATCTCGGTGACTCATGAGGTAAGAGCACGGGAGCTTGACATTGAAACTTGCGAAGGGGCGAGTAGCGAGAGGCAATAGCATTAAGCCTAGCTGGTGGTCATGCGCGGAGGGTGCTGACAAGGGAAGGAGCTATACCCATATCGACATTTCGAGTATAGTGAATTCGGAAGACGAAGAGTTGAGAGACTTGGAAGGAGAAATCGCGAAGTCGCGAACTCCAAAGTTCCGATATCATGAGAAATACGACCACGTTGTTTGGTCAGGGGGAGATTAGAATTTGATGCTTCGTGTTTGATCGCGTGAGCTCAATTCATAAGGAAATGTGGAGAAGCACCATTTTATGTGCATGGGATTCCTTGAAGAGGAATCAAAGAGTCAATCTGACTCAAGGGTAGGAATTAGAATGATCCTGTAGCGGACCTTGACCCGAGGGTCGATAGAAGGTTGGGGGTCTGCATCAAGAATGGTGCGCCCCTCATGCAAACTGTCAGAACCATTGAATTTGCTCCAACTGCCAACTATGAGCTCAGATTTGGAAACCCCTCCACAATAATGAGTCTATGTTGAATGGAAACCCTCTGCAACTGATCTCACTGCAATCTAATGGATAGAAGTCTCTCTACAGCTGATGCACCCCAATCTGGCAATGCGCCCTCCTCAGAAGTAGAACCTCTCCAGTAAATAAGCTATGGAATACAATGTTGACATATTTATTATGAGCAGACATAAGGCAAATTATTTATTTGTCATTGATGGAAAGCTCAGCCCGACAATGATGAACAAGAGAAAGTGGCAAGACCAGCAGTGCAATGATGATCGCATGGCAGAAAATCCTGAAATGTGAAAGATCAGAGCATGTCAAAGACTCCATTTTGGAGTTTCGTAGACCGGGAAATCAGAGTTTCAGATACCAGGAGTTGGAAGTGTAGAAACACTTCACCACAGGAGTCCCAAAGTTGCGAAATGTGAAACGCCTAAAGCTCGAAACAGGAACACTCCATTTCGGAGTTTCGTAAACCAAAAAATTAGAGTTTCGGATACCAGGAGTTGGAAGTGTAAAAATACTTCACCACAGGAGTCCTGAAGTCACGAAATGCAAAAAAATGAAATCTTGAATCAGTGAATTCATGAAATAATCCTAGCTGTCGAATCAAGGATTGATCTGGACCGTTGATCAGACATGATGAAGACCCGTGAAGTCTTGAAATCATGATAAGATCTGGACCATTGGGCACATAGGAAACATGGTGAAAGGTCGTCATTTCCCTGACTGGAAAGTCAGAGGAACGAGGTTCCCTAACATCTCGAACTCGTGACATGCGAAATAACAAAATGCCGAAATGCGAAATCGCGAAATGCCAAAATGATCGAAGCTAGTCTAGCTAAGCTCTTTCTTCGGAGTTTCGGGGATTGTCAAGATATCTCATCACAAGAATTGCCGAAATTGCAAAATGCCGAAATGAAAAATTGCAACATGGATTTTTGGGGATTGTAACATGGAGTTTCAGGAATTCGCAGCATGAGAAATCGCAAAATGTCGAAAGGGACTATTGTGAGTCTCAAAGACTCGAAGGGAAAAACATCAAAATCCCATTAGCCATTTGATTGGGAAAAGAAGGGATCAGATTATGAAGTTTTGTGGACCGCTGATCTGGATCCATTTCGGGGATCGAAACTTGGAGAGTCGAGATGCTTCGCAACTGAAATTTGCGACAAGAGAAATCACGAATTGCCAAAATACGAAATGCGAAAGATTTTTTTTTCCTTGTAATCCAAGGGTGTAGGTGAATTCGAATATGATCGGAGGGCTACTGTTTCACCTCACAATTAATTGATCAGTTACAATTCAATTAGGAAAATTGATTCATGATTCTTGATCTGTTGGCAATTCAGTTGTTGAGGATGTGTGAATAAAAGAAGATATGAGATGACTATGCAGAGTTGGTTTTTCTGACTGAAAAATGAGTTGAACTGTAGAAAGGTAAAACTACAGTATGTGCAGTGTGAAGAAAGCTCAGATATAAGGAACAAAAGATGAACAGTAGAGAAAAGGCAAAGAGAGTAGAATTTGCACATATCAAAAAGCATGAGAAGGACAAAGAAAGAACAGATAGAAAGAGACAACAAGTCAAGCCAAGTATGAACAGAGTAGAAGAATAGTGTAGTAGAGAAGAATTGCAAAACAATCAAGAAGTGGTAAGAATTGATTTGTCAGAGTTGTTGGTTATTCAATCATTTATTTGTAATAAGGGTGGTACGGAAGTGCTAGGGAAGACTGTTGTTCTTAGAGGTTCAAGTGGGTTCTTGAACACAGGGAGTTGTAGCTTCCATCTGGTTGCAACCAAAAAAACCAGGGTGGCAGGGTGGTGCAAGGGAGAATAGTTGTTCTCTGTTATATAGGTTGGTGCCTGTGTGAATGGAAGTTGGTGATTCCATCCAGTTGGTGCTAGAACACTTAGGTAGTTGTTGCTTCCTTCTAGTGGGTGCTAGAGAAACCAGAGAGTTGGTTCTCTCAAACAAGTTGGAGCTTGTAAAACAGAGGTAGTAGCCTCACATTGAGTTGGTGCTCAATTATAGATGATGTACATAACTTAAAAGACTGCCTATCATTTCGAAGAAGAGGAGGTTTTCTCCCTTTATGGGTTTCCTCATGAAAATTTGTCTCTGTGTATATCTTATGTGTGAGTGATGCTCATTATTTATGTTGTCCATATGTAGTATAATATTGATGGTCACTTGGAGAAAGATTAAAAATGTTTTAATTGTTAACATTGTTTAAGCACAGTGACAACTGATTCACCCCCCCCTCTCAGTTGTCTTAGTAATTTCAACAATTGGTATCAGAGCGGGTTCCTTTTATTTAAAGGTAGATCTGTAAGCTTAAACATGAAAATTCATGAAGGGACTTCAACCAGTAAGCCTCATCTCTTTGATGGAACAAATTTTTCCTTTTGGAAGGTTAGAATGAGAACATACCTAATGACCTTAGGTGTTGATGTTTGGGATGTAGTAGAGACTGGATACATAAAGCCTGTTGTGCTAGCTTCCATGGATGATAAGTTGGAATTTATCTTTAATGCTAAGGGAATGAATGTTATCTTGAATGGACTTGCAGAAGCCGAGTTTGTAAAGGTGATGCATCTTCAAACTACCAAAGAAATGTGGGATAAACTTATTAGCAGCTATGAAGGAAATGAGAAAGTAAAAGATGCCAAACTTCAAACATTTAGGTTGAAGTTTGAACAACTAAAGATGAATGAAGATGAAACATTTAGCAAGTATCTTTTAAGAGTTGAAGAACTTGTGAATGCCATGAAGGGTCTTGGTGAGAAATTTGAAAAATCACTCTTAGTTCAGAAGATTTTAAGATCTTTGCTTGATAAATTTAATCCAAAAATTTCTGCAATAGAAGAACTAAATGATCTTAAATTTCTGTCCATTGATCAACTTCTAGGAAATTTAACTACATGTGAAATGAGAATTAGCAAAGATAAATCAATTACTAGAGAAGCATCGTTTAAAGTAGACAAGAATACTGATTCAGAATTAGATGATATTGAGGCAAAATTTGTGAGAAGGTTAAAGAAAGGATCAAGAAAATATCAAGCCAAGTTGCCCTTCAAATGCTTTAACTATGGTAAGATAGGTCATTTTGCATCTAAGTGTCCCCATCAGAAAAAGGACCAGAACTCTGATGATGAAAAGAAGTACAAATTCAAGAAATATAGTAAGAAGAAAAGTTTGTGTGCAAATAATGACAATTCCTCAGAAGACACCGTTAGTGACTCTTCCTGTGAATATAAGGTAAATGACTTCATTATTATGGACAAAGAGGATTATGATAATAAAAGCACAGGCAGTGATGATAATGATGAAGAAGATGTGGTTGATATGGAAGAAAAACTTATCAGTGCACTGGAAGAGATTGACAGACTCAGAATTAAGAACAAAAAGCAAACACAATTGCTGATACAGTTCAAGAAAGACAGTAAACAACCTGATGAAGACTTTGCCCTACTGAAAGTGGAATTAGAAGAGGCAAAGAAAATAGAAAAAATACTGAAACAATAGTTTTTAGAGAAGAAAGTGAGGTGTGAAGCCTTAGAAGAAGACATAGTAAAAACTAGGAAAGAAATGGAGAAGTTTAAGGAATTGTATCACCAAAATCTTCCAAGTATTAAAGCCTCAGAAGGATTAACCTCCATTCTAAATCAGCAAAGAAACCCAAAGTGAAAGCAAATCAGGGAATGTAACTTTTGGAAATGATGCACCAAGAAAAATAAAAGGTAAAGGAATGGTAATTTTGAGTAATGGCAAAGGGAAAGCTCAAGATGTGTTGTTTGTAGAAGGTATGAAACATAATCTGCTTAGTGTCATTCAAGTCTGTGACCGAGGATGTGAAGTCATTTTTACCTCTAAAGACTGTAGAATTAAATATGTGAATTCAGGACAGCTAGTTACAAAAGGGATAAGAACAGAAAACAATGTTAAAAGAAGAAAAAGAAGAATGCCACTTAAGCAAGTATGATGAAAGTTGGTTGTGGCATAGGAGACTTGGAGACCTAAATTTTGATCATATCATCAAGCTCAGAAACAATGGGGCAGTAATAGATCTTCCGAAGATATCAAAACCATATGACTCTGTTTGTAAACCCTGTCAAATAGGAAAGCTTACTCGCACTCAGTTCAAAAATAAAAACTTCCTTCAACAGAAAAACCTCTCCAGTTAGTACATATGGATTTATGTGGACCATCAAGGAAAGAATGTACAGGAAAATAAAATTATTTTATGTTGATTATTGATGATTATTCTAGACTAACATGGGTTACCTTTTTGAAGGAAAAATCTGAAGCATTTGAAAAAATCAAAGTGTTTAAGGCTCTGACTGAGAATCAAATAGGAAAAAGATTAAAGGCAGTAAGGTCTGATAGAGGAGGAGAGTTTAGTTCATGGAACTTCGAAGAGTTCTATGATAAACATGGGATCAAAAGAGAGTGCACAATTCCAAGGACTCCACAGAAAAATGGAGTTGTTGAGAGGCAGAATAGATCAGTACAACAAATGGCAAGATCAATGATGAATGAAAGGAACATACCTCAGACATATTGGGTAGAAACAATTCATACAGCTGCTCATATCCTTAACAAAGCTCATCTTAGGCCACACAGTGACAAGACTCCTTATCAACTATGGTTTGGAAGACCTACTTCAATCAAGCATTTTAAAGTCTTTGGGAGTAAATGTTATATCTAGAACAATGATGAAAATATTTGCAAATATGATGACAGGGATGATGAAGGTATCTTCTTGGGTTATGCTACAAATAGTAAAGGGTATAGATGTTACAATAAGAGACTGTATAAACTGGTTGATTGTATAGACACAAAATTTGATGAAGAAATCTCGATCAGAAATGTAAGTAGTGTTGAACCAAGCACAAAAGATATAGTTGAAGATGAATATGAACAGGTCCAAGGATCAGAAAGGGAAGAATATGAATCAGATGAAGATACGAATACTCATGATGACACAAATCAGCAGAAAAAAGCAAAATCACCTCTCAGAATTGTTAGAAAGAATCATCCTAAAAATCAGATAATTAGAGATATAAATAAAGGAGTTTAGACAAGAAGGAAATTGATTAAAGACTCGGAACAATCTCGTGTTTCTTTTATATCTATGACTGAACCTAAAAAAATTTATGAAGCCAGCCAATATGATGATTGGGTTAGAGCAATGAATGAAGAGCTTCATCAGATTGAGAAGAACGATACTTGGGAGCTTGTCCCTAGACCTGAAAATAAAAATGTAATAGGTTCTAAATGGGTGTTCAAGAATAAAATGAATGAAAAAGGACAAGTTGTTAGAAATAAATCCAGATTGGTCTGTAAAGGGTATGCACAAGTTGAAGGTCGGGATTTTGATGAAACTTTTGCACCAGTGGAAAGATTGGAAGCCATCAAAATGTTTCTTGCTTATTCATGTCATAAGAACTTTAAAGTTTATCAGATGGATGTTAAGTTAGCATTTCTTAATGGAGATCTAGAGGAAGAAGTATATATGGAGAAACCTGAAGGATTCTCATTAACAGATAATCCTAATTATGTTTGCAAGATGAAGAAGGCCTTATATGGACTGAAACAAGCATCACAAGCTTGGTATTATAGACTAGACAAATTTTTACAAAACAAAGGGTTCAAGAAAGGTACTGTTGACAACAATCTCTACATTAAGTCTGAAGATGATAATTTACTAGTTGTTTTGGTTTATGTAGATGATATTATTTTTCGCTGCACTAATGAATCATATGTCCATTGGTTTGCTAACTCTATGAAAATAGAATTTGAGATGTCCATGATAGGAGAACTGTCATATTTTCTTGGCTTACAAGTAAAACAGAGTTCAGCGGGAATTTTTATATCTCAAGAAAAATATTTGAAAGAGATGTTGAAGAAATTTCAAATGGAGGATTCTTCTCCTGTTAGTACACCTATGGTGGTTGGTTGCAAGCTTAGTAAAGATGATATTTCACCGGATGTTGATCAAAGGACATATCGCTCTATGATAGGCAGTCTTCTATACATCACAACATCCCGTCCTAATATAATGCAATCTATTGGAATGGTAGGTCGTTATCAGTCTGCTCCTAAACAAAGTCATTGGGTAGTTGTCACAAGGATATTCAAATACTTGAAGGAAACAATGACTTATGGTCTGTGGTATCCCAAAAATCAGAATTTTCAGTTAACTTCTTATTCAGATGCAGATTGGGCAAACTGTGTTGATGAGAGAAAAAGCACCAGTGGAGGAGAATTCTTTCTGGGTGACTCATTAGTAGCATTGATTAGTAAAAAGAAAGGATCTATTTCCTTATCAACTACAGAAGTAGAGTACATTACTGCTGCTACTTGCTGCACTCAGATTTTATGGATGATACAAACTCTTGCAGATTTGAAGGTAAACTATACTGATCCGATTACAATTCACTGTGATAACACCAGTGCCATTAGTGTCTCCAAGAATCCTGTTCTTCATTCCAAATCTAAGCATATCCCAATAAAATACCATTTTGTTATAGAACAAGTTACAAACAGAGTTGTTCACCTGAATTATATCCCTTCCACAGAACAGATAGCTGATATCTTTACTAAACCGTTAGCAACAACCCCTTTTGGATATCTTCGTCGAAAGTTGGGGGTTATAACTTCTTTTGTCTAATCTGTTCACCTGGTCAGGGGGAGTCCTAATTAAATATCTGTTGTATTTCTAAATTACTCATAATTGACAGGGGGAGTATGTTCTGCAATAACTCAGGGGGAGCGTGTTTCTTCTTTGACATTGATGTCAAAGGGGGAGAAAGTGTAGTAATTTCAAGCATGCTATAGTCAAGGATGCTACAGTGGTATAGTTGGATGTTATTCAGTACTTTCAAGGATGCTACAGTGGTATAGTTGGATGTTCTTCAATGTTGCCATCAATGCCAAAGGGGGAGATTGTTGGCATATTTATTATGGGAAGATAGAAGGCAAAGTATTTGTTTGTCATTGATGGAAATCTCAGCTCGATGATGATGAACAAGAGAAAGTGGCAAGACCAGCAGTGCAACAATGATCGCATGGTAGACAATCCCAAAATGAGAAAGATCAGAGCATGTCAAAGACTCCATTTCGAAGTTTCGCAGACTGGGAAATTGGAGTTTCGGATACCGGGAGTTGGAAGTATAGAAACACTTCACCACAGGAGTCCCAAAGTTGTGAAATGTGAAATGCCTAAATCCCAAAATAGGCACACTCCATTTTGGATTTTTACAGACCACAAAATCAAAGTTTCGGATACCAAGAGTTGGAAGTGTAGAAACACTTCACCACAGGAGTCCCGAAGTCGCGAAATGCGAAAAGCCAAAATCCTGAATCAGTGAATTCATGAAATAATCCTAGCCGTCGGATCGAGGATTGATTTGGACCATTGATCAAACACGATGAAGACCCATGAAGTTTCAAAATCATGATAAGATCTGGACCGTTGGGGCCATAGGACATGTGGTGAAAGATCATCATTTTTCTGACTGGAAATTCAAAGGAACGGGGTTCCCTAACCTCTCGAAATTGCGACATGTGAAATCATGAAATGCCGAAATGCGAAATCGCAAAATGTTGAAATGATAAATGTTGAAATGATAGAAGTTAGTCCAACTAAGAACTTTCTTCGGAGTTTCAGGGATTGCAACATGGAGCATCAAGATATGTCATCACAAGAATTGTTGAAATCGTGAAATGCCGAAATGTGAAATTGCAACATGGAGTTTCAGGGATCGCAACATGGAGTTTCAAGAATTCGCAACATGCAAAATCGTGAAATGCCGAAAGGGACTATTGTGAGTCTCGAAGACTCGAAGGGAAAAATGTTGAAATCCTGCCAGTCATTCGATTGGGAAAAGAAGGGATTAGATTATGAAGTTTTGTGAACCATTGATCTAGATCCATTTCAGGGATCAAAAATTGGAGAGTCGAGATGCTTCTCAACAAGAATTCGTGACATGCGAAATCGCGAATTACCGAAATATGAAATGTGAAAGATTTTTTTTTCCTTGTAATCCAACGGTGCATGTGAATTCGAATATGATCGGAGGGCTACTGTTTCACCTCACAGTTAATTGATCAGTTACGATTCAGTAAGAAAAAATGATTCATGATTCTTGATCGATTGGCGATTCAGTTGCTGAGAGTGTGTGAATAAAAGAAGATACGAGACGACTATGCAAAGTTGGTTGTTCTGACTGAAAAATGAGTTGAACAGTAGAAAGGTAAAACTATAGTATGCGTAGTGTGAAGAAAGCTCAAAGATAAGGAACAAAGGCTGAATAGTAGAGAAAAGGGGAAGAGAGCAGAATGTGCACGTATCAAAAAGAATGAGAAGGACAGAGAAAGAACAGATAGAAAGAGACAACAAGTCAAGCCAAATATGAATAGAGAAGAAGAATAGTGTAGGAGAGAAGAATTGCAAAATAGTGAAGTAGTGGTAAGAATTGATTTATCAGAGCTATTGGTTATTCAATCATTTATTTGTAATAAGGGTGGTAGGGAGGTGCTAGGGAGGATTGTTGTTCTTAGAGGTTCAAGTGGGTGCTTGAACACAGGGAGTTGTAGCTTCCATCTGGTTGCAACCAGAAAAACCAGAGTGGTAGGGTGGTGCAAGGGAGAACAATTGTTCTATGTTATACATGTTGGTGCCTATGTGAATGGAAGTTGGTTCTTCCATCCAGTTGGTGTTGGAACACTTAAGGAGTTTTTTCTTCCTTTAAGTGGGTGCTAGAGAAACAAGAGAGTTGGTTCTCTCAAACAAGTTGGAGCTTGTAAAACAGAGGTAGTATCCTCACATTGAGTTGGTGCTCAATTATAGATGATGTGCAGAACTTAAAAGAATGCCTATCATTTCAAAGAAGAAGAGGTTTTCTCCCTTTATGGGTTTCCTCGTGAAAATCTGTCTCTGTGTATATCTTATGTGTGAGTGATCCTCATTATTTATGTTGTCCATATGTAGTATAATATTGATGGTCACTTGGAGAAAGATTAAAAATGTTTTAATTGTTAACATTATTTAAGAATAGTGACAATTGATTCAACTCCCCCTCTCAGTTGTCTTAGTAATTTCAACATACAAGGCAAGCCTCCCTCCATGAAAGAAAGCGACCTAGCTCAACTCTCCTCACAAAACTGACCTCATATCCATCCAAGAAGAACTCCTCTCATAATGAGAAACTCAAGCAATGAAGAATGCACCCTCCTTTGCCCTTTGCGCCCCGCTTTGACATCCAAAAGGAAACCTATATATTCAAGGGTTGATATCATCTCATCTCTGTTAAGAACCAAACATCAATATAGCATATAAAAACCTCAGAAAAAGTACTCAACGCCTTGAAAAAGAGATAATTTCAGATAATAAGCCTCTTCGAGGGGGCAACCTCCTT
>JZKD02S1672951.1:258028-268641 GCA_000966675.3 Picea glauca | reverse complement strand
CCAAACTATGAAATAAGTCATAAAAATTGGCCTTATTGTCAAATTTTACCTTTAAAAATTGTAATTTTCTTGTTTTTTTTTCAAATTGGCCCCGACAGCCATTGGATATTTGACTAATAAGTATTGACCATTGATTTTTCTACATCTAGGTGTCGTATATTCTACGGAAAACCATAAAAATGTTAATAAAATGAAACCATAAAATTTTTAATACAAATGAGTCATATAACTCTAGATACATATCCTCTATAACCCCTATATCTCCCACACTATAATATCTACCACCCTTCCTTCTTATGATACATGAGAATTAATAACCTATTACTCCTAGTAACTATAACCTATATAACATATAATCCCTATAATCCTTAGCCACTATAATTATAACAAATATAACCCGTAAATTCTTAATCCTCAACCTTATAGTCCCTAATCCATCTTACATACAACAAATATTACCATTAATTCATATATATAGTTAATTCTCATAACACCAATGATATTAATAATTATAATTCCTATAAATCCTAGTACCTAATAATTACAACCCATATCCTCTAACACACTTCACCTCTACTAGAACTAATACCGATAATCCTTGACACTTGACCACTATAGTCCATAACTGATATAAACCTTAACCATAATATTATATCCATTATAACACTTCATGGTTAACAACTACAAACCTTAAACTTTATAAACTTTAATGTGTAACTCTTATAAACTTTATAAAGCCTTAAACTTATAAACCTTAATGTTATAAATACATAATCATTTCAACCCCTAACCCTTATTGTTAGAAATACGTAAATAGTACAACCCCTAACCTTACCTCAATGTGTGCTTGTATGGACTGAAATTTGACATGGTCAAACTATATGCATGCATTTGACATGGTTAGACTAGATGCATGCATTGTGACATTGTAATTTCTTGTATATTTCAATAATTTTTTACATTATACATATTTTTTGCAAATGATGTAAAATTTCAAGGTGTCAAGCATCAATAGCATGTTTATGTTCAACACTAATTGAACCCTCACATGAAAACTTATCTCCCATCATTAATTTGTTTCTCAACAAGTATGAGTTATTCAAAGAATGCTTCTTAGTGCAAGGCATGTAAACCAGAAAAATGACTATCGATGATCTAAGTAAGTGCATGCTTATAATTAGTGCAGATTATATTATAATGCAACCCTTCCATTATTCAATGGCATCTGAACTCTAGAAGATAATCTCCACCATATTTTTTTATCAAATCACCGCTCGATATGTATGTGCCTCCTAACCTATGTGTGTTTTCTAACTACTTCCTTCTTGGCATAATGATGAGTTTTACTATGCACACACCAATAATTTATAAATATAACCATGCTATATTTTTCTTACTGATCCACACATTCTTAGAGATGTTACATAAATAGGGTGATCGTAAAGTTATTTTTCAAATTGATTATATCATCATTTCATAATCATGTCATGCATTTGTTTTATAGTTTTCTAACTATTTGAAAGTATGTTATGCTAATTTTTTAGCTACATATTAGTGATATTAATACATGACGAAGGTGGAAACATAGGTATTGAAAGATTGATCCATAGGAATTGAAAAGTCATTTTGGATTATGAACAACAATTCCATGAACATATGATATGATTCCTTTCCAGGGACCTTAGACGCATTTCTCCAAAGCAACCATTGAAGGAACTCCAATCCATTCAATGGAAAAAATTTCAAAGGGATTTTTTCAACTTGGTTTCCATCCTCCCCAAGCCCTAAAGTATTCTACAATAGATACATTTTCAACATCTTGGGATTGTTTATTTATCCCAAGTGTAATCTAAAATCTAGGATAAAAAACAATCATATAATCATATGAGTATTATAGGTGTCCTTTACATGTTTCTAAATGTCCTCTTGAAATATAAGCTAGAATAAATTAATTCCTAAAAATAATTTATTTATACTTGTTGATATTTAAGATTATAAGATTAACAAAAGTAACGTATTCTACAACAAAAAATTCTCAAGATTAATATTTTCATTAAAATATTTTATTTCAAGTACATGCATGAGTAGTTGTTGATTCCTCCAGTAAAAAAAAAAAATTGTTTTCATTGATCAAGGTACATCCCTACAATGCTTCTTGAAGTGTCATGGATGCATTAGGGTTTGATGATGAATGCAGCTAGGGTGTAGGCTCTAGTTTCATAATGACCTTGGTAATATCCTCAAAGATTACCTCCTTTACTAATTCTTAATAGCTATCTTTCTCCTTTAATTCATCAGCTTTATCCACCTCCTTGAATACTCCTCAATCCATCAATAAGTAACTTGAAATGAAGGGTTCCTTGCATCAGCTCTTATCCTCCATGGGGACCAAGTATTCCAAATCCATGCTCACTTTCATATTTTCTAACTCACCTCTCTTCATGATACCTTCCACTAGGGTAAAGGGTGTCATTTCCCAAGGCATGAAGCCTATTACAACTACCATTATAGGATATTCTCAAGAATTACTTACATATCTATGATCTTAACCCGCTCTGAGAATTTATAATTTACCTCGATCCACCCTCATCACCTAGTATATTCCTAGTTAAACCCCCCTCCCCTCCCTCATGTGATGGATGAAGACCCAGTGGCCTCTCTCTTGAACCTAGTTGAATCCACCACTTTGTCTTTTCCTTTAGCCAGTCTAAGGCCCTCATTTAAAGACATGTTTCTTAAAGGTATCCCAACAAGGATTTTACTATCCTAGTTTCCTCATATAAAAATAATGAATGAAGCTCCAACTCCATCAATCCTCGTGGTAAATATGAAGTGGATAAATAAGAGTACATCAAGGGAAATGCACTCATTTTCATATTTAACAACCTCTGTCCAAATTAGTATATTTACACAAATTGATAGCATCAAATTTAAACCAAAGGATAATTACTTTAGTTCTTAGTATGCAAAAGGATTCTTCATAGTTGAATTTGACCTAGTAGAAGACAAATATCAAGCCCTCAACTGTGGACCTTGGTTTTGGGGAAAACAAATACTATGCATGAAGATGTTGAACCCAATTTTTTTTCTAGTGAAAAACTCGCTCTTTTTCGCTCTATTTTGGTTAAGGAATCCCAACCATCCTTTGCAATTTTTCATATTTGATTTGCTAGAAGAAAATAAAAAACAACCTTGTCAAATAATTTCAAGACTGTAGAAACTAAAAGGTGACATTTGACCAAATAAACTATCATTTGTGTTGGCATGGATTTTGACAAAGGCTTCCCAATGAAGACCAAGTTGGTAGCTAAATACTACACCTAGACACAATCTCTTATTATAGGGATACTTTGAAACATGACACATTGTAGTCCACTATGTTAAGAATCCAAAAGAAGGTCATCCATGAAAATTTTTCGAGGGATCCCACATGATATGATGGGGAAACAAAGGAACAATGTGTTATCAAAAGGACCCCACAAAGGATATGACCAAAGGAAACAATATCATAGCACAACGAGAAGAAAAAAAGTCAATTATTTCCTACTCCACACATTCTTAGAGTAGGTTTATGATTTTAATGAATATTTAATATTTTAACACAACAATTTCTATATATATGAGGTCCAACATGTTACTTAAATAGGGTGATCGTAAAGTTATTTTTCACATTGATTATATCATCATTGCATAATCATGTCATGCATTTTTTTTTATTTTTCTAACTATTTCAAATTACGTTATGCTCATTGTTTAGCTACATATTAGTGACATTAATCCATGACGAAGGAGGAAATTAGGGGTGACAAGGATTACTAGGAATTATGAGTTATAGGGGTTAGTATTTTGGGGTTATATCCATTACAAGTTAGTAATAATATGGGTTAAACAGTTTTACAAGGGACATGTGGTTTATGCCTTATGTATTATAGGGATGAATGGTGATAAGGGTTAATGGCTATGGGGTTATGGGTGGTAGTGGATAAAGGTTAGACAATAAACATGGTTATGTAATGGTTGTAGTTTTAAAATATCTTTCTGCAATGGGTTAGAGATTCCAAGGGCTTGGCCTTATTTTGGTTTATGGTTATAGGGGATAGGGACTAGTGTCCAAGGGGTTACGGACCATAAGTATTAGATGTTTAAATAGTTAGGGGTTACATGTGTATGGATTTATAGAGGTTATATAGTTAATATTGTAGGGGTTCAAGGTTATTATGGGTAGGGGTTAGGGTTTCTCTGTGTTACATTTATGGTATAAAGGATATATTTTGTGGGGATTAAGTGTTAGGCGTTAATGCAATTATAAAAGTTATGTTTTATAAGGGTTAATAAATTTTATGTGTTGTTGGATATACGGGTTAGGGGTTATAGGTTATTGCATGTGTTGCAGGGGTTAAGTATTTGATTTGATAGAGGTTATGAGTGTTAGGTAATAAGACAGATACATTGTATTATAGATTATATCATTTACAAATTATAGGATATGGGTTTTATGTTCTAGGATTAATTCATAGGGTTATAGATCGAAACGAATCCCACTTATTCTACAACTCTCAAGTCATTTCAATACAAAGTTGGACTAGAATCAAGTTGAACAAGGTATTCTTTCCCCGCTAATTATGCCAATCCTATTCCCTTGGATGTGGTTTCTCTATATAGTAGCTAGGGACAGTGGGAATATCATTAATCCATTCATCTGTGTCACTAAATAGATGAAAAGGCATCTAACTACCTTAAGAGAGTCAATGTTATTCCCTTCCTTTACCCGCACTTGGTTGAATTTCTTCACTTTGACATGCAAAGAAATGGGCATAAATCATACTATGTCAACATCTACAGGGACCATCACAATGCTTTGTTTTAATTAAACAGTCAGATTCCCCTTGTCCATACTAATTTTGAAAAGGTTAATTAGTTAATTAATATATATATATAGTTCTCTTTTGAGGTGTCCTATAAAAAGAATAATAGAATGACGAACCCTTGGTACGATAAAGAATGTAAAATTGCTAGGAAAACCATTAGGGATGCTTCTAATGAGCCTTTAAAACTCGACAAGATCAATACATACAAATCCCTAATTAAAAGGAAAAAAAGACATTATATCAATAAAAGGCAAGAGCAACTTTCACAACTATACAAGTTGGATCCTAAGAAGTTTTGGAGCCAAATTCTAAAATGCAATACTAAAGAAAATAATAGGATTCCTTAAGGGACTGAAATTCCTACCTTAAAAGTCTTTATGAGTTCCCTAATGTCATGGAAACCATTCTTATTGTCCCTACAAAGGAATAAGTTTTTTCTTTAGATGACATAGATTTCGGGGTTAACTGGCTTGCAAATGGGAAAGCTAAGGACATTGAAGGCTACCAAGCTAAAAAATTTAAAATCGTAGGGCCAATCCTTATCCCTCACATACACAAGCTCTTCAATTTAGCAGTCAAGAAGGGCTTCCCTAAACCCTGGACGCAAAGCCTCATTGTTCCTATTTTTAAAAATGGGGATAGAAACATTCCCTCTAACTATAGGACCATTATGATTATCCCAATTTTAGCCAAGCTTTATGGAATTATTTTGGAAAAGAAGATTATCCTTTGGCTTGAAAGTCACGGTAAAAGAGCTAAAGGCCAGGCTAGGTTTAGGAGATATCATTTAACTGTGTACCATCTTGTTACCTTTAGGATCTTTGCAGAGGAGTTCTGCAATACTAAAACCAATCTTTTTTGTTGTTTTGTTGACTTTAGAAAATCTTTTGACATGGTTCCTAGGAAAAAACTTTAGAATAGGTTGGAAGAGATGAAAGTGCCTCTCGAGTTGAGGGTTGTTTCAATAAGGATGTATGAGAACGTTATTTATAAGTTTAAAAACACTGAGGGATGGTCAAAAGAGAATAACTACAATATCATAGTCAAATAAGGTTGTCCCTTGTCCCCTACCCTTTTTGGCATATACATTGACAAGTTAGAAGAATGCTTGAAACAAATAGGTTGTGTTGTCCATACTCTCACTGGTATAGTCATAAATCTTCTTCTTTATGATGATGATATCATTCTTATGGAAAGGAGTCCCCATGATACTTAAAACCAAGTAAGAATCCTCAAGGATTTTTTCTCCAATATGGGTATGACTGTTAATATTGATAAGACTAAGGTCATGACTATTAAATCCAATAAGATATCTTATGATACCTTTGTATATGAAAACAACAACTTGGAGGAAGTGACTTCATACAAATATATTGGAATTGATATTCACCACAAGCTCAATTGGAATTATAGCATTGAGAAAAGGATTATTGGGGTATGGAAAGCTTATTATGGGCTTGAAAACAATTGTAAATCAGTTGATCTTTGGAGTTGGGATAAGAAGAAACTCCTCTTTAAGACTCTTTATGGATGTGAATTCTGGGGTTGTAGTATCTCTCGTGAATCCCAGAGAAAGATAGAGCAAATACACAATAATTTTATAACCTATAATCTAAAAATTAAAGGAAATACACCCTATCCCATCCTCCTCTTAGAAACAAGCCTCTCCCCCATTGCGAGCATGGCTATGACTAGATACCTAATGTATAATAATAAGTGAAACAACATGAAATACAAGAGGCTACCTAAAATTGCTTCAAAATCAAGTCATAACCACAATCGACTCAAGCGAGGATGGAATAAAGATGCTCGGTCTTGGCTAAACTATTGGGGAATTATGGAAGAAACCATTTTGCAGAAAAAATATACTATTGAAAAAAACATCAAATCAAAATTTAAAGAGAAAATGTGGTGTGATAAAGAGTTAGAGAAAAAAAGAAAATTAAGGTATTATAAATATGTAATCAACCCTAATCTAGAATATCAAAATTATCTATTTGTTTTTCTAAGTGTAAAGAAAAAAATAAGCATTGCTAAGATAAGAAAAAACTCTCACGAGCTCCATAGTAAAACTGGGCATTGGTCAATTCCTAAAACAGCATGGGATGAAAGAGTGTGTCACCTTTGTGACACTAAGAAGGTTGAAGATGAAAATCAGTTTCTCTTAGGTTGTCTAGCCTATACCCATATTAGATCTCACTTCCAAAATATTTATCACACTACCAACCTTCCTAACATCTTGACTCAACAAAAGTATGGTGATCTTGGAAAGCTTCTCTTTATGCTTTTCAAGCACACAAACAAAATTCTAAAGAATCACAAGTAATCACTTACCCTCTTAAGGTCCGATAGACCAGTTCGGTCTTAGTGGACGTATAATCATCATAATCATATATATACATATATAGTATTGTATTATATAATATATTTTAATTATATATAATATAATAAATATTAATTAAATAAAAAACTAAATATAAAAAACTAAAAATAAAACTAAAAACAAAAAACAATAAATCATTCAAAAAAGCGCCCTACATTATCGATTCACTTGCACACATAGAAACCAGAGAGCATAGATAAAGTTACCTACATTACACATTCTCCCGTGCACATAGCAACCAGATAGAATTGGAAATCCCTAGCTAGCCAGCGCATGAAATTAGCAAGCTGAGAGCACCCTATCTAGCCAAAGCCTACGTGCAGGAGTGGAGACATCAATAGAGGCAGAGGAGTGTGCCCTATCTATCTAAAACCATGGATATGTCATAGAATTTTGTGGAGAGACCAATGGTATGCAACCCTTCTTTCTAAGAAATGTTTATGGATATTGGAATTCCTCAATTTTGTGTCTGTATTATCGCAATTTTGACCTGCATTATGGAAATTTTGAACCTGCGTTATGGCAATTTCGACCTGCATTATGGAAAAATTTGACCAACATGTTATTGACCCCATGGTTTTTGAAGGTATTAAGGAAACCCACAATGTCTTGAAAATGGTGCTGGAAAATCGTCTCTCTATAAGATCAAGCAACCCATACCCTTTATTCACTCGAGGTTTTGAAGGAAGGAAGCACCAGTCTATATAGGATCCAAATCTGGTGTTGATAATTTAGCTTTACATTTGTGAAGCAAGAAACAAACAAGACTTGGAAAAAATAATGGTGACACAAATATATACCAAAAATAAACCTCTTATTTTGGTCGTTGGCACATAGAAAGATCCATAGAAGTGAAAACCATAAGAATCATGGGCTTGATAGTCTAACATGTTGTCTACACCACATAAGAAGAAACAAGTGAACATATCTTCATAGTGTCGACTCAAAACTCATATTTGGAAAAAGTACTGGGATTTATGGATCTACCTATGGAAATCCACCCCTCTAGTGGAGATTTGATATTTTGAATATGGGCTTCATAATCGTTGTCCCTTGGAAAACAAGATATCGTTCTCAAGATTACATAAATTGCTTTCGTTTTGTGACCTATAATATTTGGCCAACACAAAATGGTAAAATACTCTTAGAGAAAACCTCCTAGTGATGTAACCAACATGGAAAATATCCCTTTAAAAAGGACCTTATATGATCTATAGGACCATTCATGGTATCTCTAAACAAAAACTAAATCTGGAAATTTTAGGTCCTGCACTTCTAAAGCAATTTCCATGCATCTCCTAACATGTTTTGGGGTCCAAAATATGGAAGAATGTGATTTTGTAAATTTCCAAGTTGTATATCTCTTTGATAGATTTCCAAACATGTATATTGCATGCCAATGGGATTTTATAACAAAAGGTTATGGCCCAAAGAAGTTGACACATCACTCCAACTTTTATATTTCTAAGGACCCCACCTTTTCTTTTAAACTTCTAGTATTAGGGTTTTGTCTATTAGTTTTTCTATTTCTCAGATTGGGGAAGGTAACCACCATGGCTTTTACTAGTGCAAAAAATACAACTGAAAAAGGATATTTACAAGATAAATGATCGAATCAAATCTCCCACAATTTCAAATGCTATCATGAAATACATAATATGGATAGTAAGAGGTAGCTATAAGATGGGAACAAATCCCTAAAGGAATAGCTAGCCAAAACTAAGAAACAATTAGCCAACCAAAGTGAAAATGTTGAATTCATGGAGGTGTCTATCAACAATATGGAAAAATTAGCAGAGGACAAGTGCAAATACAACCATCCATCAAGGGTTTATATCATTTTCCTCAACTATTAGTGGCACAAGTTGCAAGTTGTAAAGTTTTCCAAGAAAACCCCCTACAAGGTGGATACCCCTACGGATTTCGTATATACTTTTCAACAAAGTATAGGGGAATTTCTCATTTTTAGGGCACCGTCAAACTTCCTAGGGTAGGGGAATTCTTAGTATTCCAAAAAAAATGGAATGGCATTCCTCATGACCATAAAAGGGTTGAGCCTCCTTCCCCTCACAACTTGCAATATTCCTTTTTTAAGGCCAAACTATGTAAAGAGTCCTTGAGGAGAATCAAGCTCAAATGGATTTGGCTTATATTCAACCCCCCTCTCCTATTGCATCCTACACCTATAGAGGAACTAGATGAATAAAAGGATAAGGAGGAATGGAATAATGTAGAAAAGGATATAAGTTATCATGGAAAGGGAGTCATTAACAAATTTGTGGTATATGACCTCAGAAAAGCATGTAAATAGTAGTAAAAATGAGGCAAAAGAAGGGGTAGCAGAAGAAACATGCAATGTTTTTTAATTGCATGAGAATGTCAAGATATTTAGTTAGGGGGTTATGATAGGCCTCCTAATTGGTGTACATTGAGGCCCATTATAGGGATGATGTGACCTTCCTTGTACACTAAAAGACATGTTTTGAATATGACTAATATAAATATCTTGGGATTTGTGCATTTGTATATTATGAGATGATTGAGTGATTGATTTGTGTGATATGTCTTAGTCTAGTTGTGATTTTGATAAATTTATGCATTTTTTGAAGGTGTACTAACCCATTTCTCAAGTTGATCGAATTCTAAGGGAGTCCTTCAACAACCTATATCCGAGATAAAAAAAAAGGGATTATGCCACCTCTTCAATCTCTAAATAATTCCATGTATTCAATGTCTTAAGAAACTCAATCAAGCACTATCTCAATTAAAATATTTGATTGAGGAAGATCAATTTAGAAGGGGATTCGACCCTTGAAACAAGGATACTTGATTATAGGGATCCTTAAGGAAATATCCCTTTAATCAATGGTTTATTGAAGGGTTGATTAATGAGTCCTTTTGTATAGCTAGTAGTTAGGGGTTATCCTGAGTTTAGTCTTGTTATTTGTAGTATTGAAAACTCCATTTTGAGATAGTGCATTTGAACTTATTAAGGACAAATTGTAGTTATAAATTAATCTCTTAATGGAGAAAGTGTGTTCTCATATTTCTTTCTCTTAGTGATTTCTCTATGTTCCTTGTATGTGCTATTATCTTTCATTTATGTACTTGTCTTTAGTTAATCTTATCACTGGGTTTTTTTTGTGTACCATTTCCTGCAAGTACTCTTCATTTCATGTAGTAGTTTTCCAGCATGTCATTTCAAGTAGCATTAGATGCTTTATGTCATTCATTAGAATATGTTTTAAACTCCATTTTTTAGCAATTTAATTTCATCTTTACATGATATTTACAACATGTCAATTCAAGTAGAATAGGTTAATTTATGTCATTTCATTAGCAGGTTTGGTGCAGACCCCCCC